>CM060079.1:3215000-3502500 GCA_030533445.1 Cyprinodon diabolis
TATAAAAATCAAATAGACTCAGAGATGTTTGTTTAACATATAAACCTGGATATAATCTGTCTGCTGCTGAGCGCAGCTTCTGGAGTCTACATTTAGAGTCTGTGTCCAGATTGTACAAACAGGAAGGATTTTCAGCACAAATGTACTTCATTTTTTTTCTCTAATCCCAGAGCAGTCTGCGGTAAACTCATGCTAAAATTAGACTAATCCCTTTGTTATGGGTAGGTTGTTTTTTATCCTTTGGAAGAAAGAAATTAAAAGGTTTTTATTAAAAGGCTGAGGAGATCAAGACTGTCATGAATATATTGATGAAATATTCTTTATATGGATTGAAGTTTAGTCCTAAATTATTACTTGGGTTTAATGATGCTATAAAAAGCTTTCAAATAACAAAAAAAAAAGAAATACTGAGAATTCCATTGACACCACATCAGCCCCTTTTATTTTTTCATAATTATTTCAATTTGAAATACTTTATCAATAAAAAACCAAAATTAATATTTGTTGTAGCTTATATTTTCCAAGTTCCTTTTAAAGACTACCGGTAGATCGTTGTGGTCCAGAAGAGGTTCCTGTAGAGGTCTCTCTTATGAAGAAGCCTCTGATTGAAGACACTCTTTTGTATGAAAATATTATTTATAAGGATATTAAAAATGTTTTCATTTTTGAGAAATCATCTGTAAAGTTGCCATGTCTGACCCGGACTGACTGAGGTCAGTCTGTGGGGAAGTCTAGCAGCCAATTGCAGAGAGGTCTATTGAAGACCCACTAGAAAAATTGAACTCTAGATTGGTATTTTTTTCTTAAAATAAGTGCATTTGTTCTTGTATTGAGGAGGTAAAAGGGACATTTTGCCAATAGAACAAGAAAATTTACATTCGAAATAAGAAAACACAATTGCATTCTCGTTTCAAGTGCATGTTTTCTAATTATCTTATTTTAAGAATTAAAAATACTCATTCCATTGGCAAATTACCTCATTTACCTACTCAAATTAAGGGTAAATACACTAGATTTAAGAAATTTTTACCTATTTCTAGATCGTTTTTTCCAGTGCCAGCTTTTCCAGTTTGCCTATCAGATGCTGTGGGATGATGGTGTTGAAATCTTCAATCAACCCTGTCATTCTTTCCCCTACCATGTTTTTTGAAGAAAGTATCTCGGTGTCAGGATGGTGCCACCCCTGGATGGTGTGTTCAGGGTGATGAGGAGTGTTAGTTTTCCATACGATCATACATCAGTCGAAAAGTTCGGGGTTCGGCTTACCAGAGGATCTTCCTTTCGGTTTCTCTGGGTTCTTTAAAATCAAAAAGGTTCCCAAAGGTTTAGATTTGTAGCCACGGAGACCAACAGCTTTCCTTTCAAATCCTCCCAACCTGAGCTGTGGATCAAACCTCTAAATTATTCACAGGTGGAATTTATTAACTAATTAGGTACCATCAGAGAATAATTAGTGGGATTGAATTTATTTGGTGGTATCACAGGAAAAGAGACAAAATATGTATTTTTTGTACACTTTATTCAGATTTTTATTATTGAGAAGTTTCAGGAAACCTTTGAGTTTTGTTCCACTCACTACTTTATGTAGACATATCCAATGAAATGGGCATAAATTACATTAGACTTTGAATTCCTGGTGGATGATTACATTTGCATGGTAGTTAGATTTATGTTTACTCTTAAATAGACACAGTTTGTGAAGGAATAGTCCAACAACATGATCTACAGTAGAAGCCACTCAAAATGGCCCTTCCCAGTCAAACGCCATCCGAATTGCATCCCACTTCCCTCCAACTTCCAGCAAAATCCCCTCCAACTTCCAGCGACTGGAGTGACCTAGTCACTCTGACTCCACCCTTTCACTGAATTACAGGGTCTGACCAGCAGATGACACTTCTCTTTAGATATTAATGTCCAGAAATAATGACAAAAAGAATATTCTAGTACAAATGTTGATGTTTAAAAAGGAATCGTAGCACTGGAAAAAAATCGAAATCTAGATGAGTCATTTTTTCTTGAAACAGGTGCATTTTGTCTTGGATTGAGGATGTAAAAGAGACATTTGGCCAATGGAACAAGACAACTTCAACTTAAAATAAGAAAACACAATTGCATTGTCTTATTTCAAGTGCATATAATCTAATTATCTTATTTTAAGAGTATACATACTCATCCCATTGGCATTCTATCTGATTTACCTACTCAAATTAAGGGTGAATACACTTAATTTAGGAAATTTTAACTTATTTCTAGATTTTTTTTCCAGTGAGGGGACCGGACCCATTAAGGACAGTGGGGATATTTAGAATGGCTACTACTGTAATCAAAATACACTAGGATTACATCATCACTTGTCGCTTTCCCTTTGGATCCGTGGGGCGTATGTCTGTGGGGATGGGGACCTCTGTTCCACCTGAAGAGAGAGAGAGTCTTGCCCACAGGTTACAACACCCAGCCTGCAAGCTTAGAATATGATACACAGCTCAGACTGGCTCTTTAAGAGCCGAGAATAAAGGCTTTCTTTTTTTTTGACAAACAAACTTTCATTAATTTCAGTTTTACTGCAGTTCAGATTATTTTTAATAAAAGAGAAGGTTGTTGACATTTCCAGAGAAATGTTACCATATTCCTTACAAATTTTTTTTCCTCCTACAAGCAAAATCTTCATATTTGCCAATATAAATTGCTTTATTATAATTATGCAGGGTGTTTTACAGTTTATATGGACACTGCAATGTAAATAGAGCAGAAAAACAGAGGAAGAAAATGAAAAAAGAAAAAAAAAGATAAAAGAAAGAAGAGATAGAAAGGAGACAATGACAAAACATTTTCAGTCTGCTTCATCACCTGTAACGAGATGAAAAAAGAACAGCACAACCGAAAGACATGGTACGGGATATACAATAAAGCAACACCTTGAAACTATCGCTGAAGTAATATTATTAAGTCTGACATGTCTTCATCTTCATATTTTCTTTTAATACCACACTGTTGGTTAGAACAGAGGACCAACTCTGATACAATGAAAACTAAATACAGAAATAAATGAATGCTAAACCAATAGATAAGGAAAAAAAATCAGGAAAGAAATGAATGTAAGCTGTAATAAATGTATGAATGCATTAAAATCATAATCTTTTGTTACTTGCTATAATTCTTAACTATATTAATTACTTGACTTGTATTCATTAATTTTCATGTTTTTTTGTAATTGTTTTGTAATTTTCCTTTTTAGTTTTTTACAGAGCCCCTAAAGGGACATGGAGGGGGAAAAAAAGAACTTTTGCGAGAACCGCAATACTTTTGCGAGATCTCGCAATAGTTTTGCAAGATCTCGCAATACTTTTGCGAGATCCCGCAATACTTTTGCAGGATCCCGCAATACTTTTGCAGGATCTCACAAAAGTATTGTGGGATCTCGCAAAAGTTAATTTTATGCAAGATCTCGCAAACGTTTTGCGGGATCTCGCAAAAGTTTATTTTTTCCCTCCATGTCCCTTTAGGGGCTCCGTAGTTTTCCCTATTTCTGCAGTGATATTTATTTTTTTGTTACTTTTACATCTCTTGCATTTCTGTCCCACCGTGTAGCTGGAAATATTTTAATCTGAAACAAACTCACATGGAAAGAAAAAGACAATTAGAAGAATTTTATTGATACAATTACTTTAGTCTTTGGCGCTCAGACCTCGGCAGAAAACATTAGCGCTGAATTTTTTTGCTTTGATATGCATAAACAGGAGTAAAGAACAGGGATGTTTCCCCCCAGGCCTGAAAGTGGTGGTGGAATTGGAGATTAGGTAGGTTCAATCCATGACTGCTGGGTGGTGAGATGGTCTGCTTGAGCTGTATGGAGAGATCCAGTGGACTGCCTGATACTAGTGCTTCGCTTGGGGACTTAGATGATGGAAGGTCAGCTTGGATAAACACAGGTTTGCATGAACCTGTCCATCATGAGCAAGCATGAAGCGACAGTGGAGAGGAAAAACTCCCCTTTGGGAAGGAACCTCTGGCAGAACCAGGCTCAACATAGTGGTCTTCTGTTGGACCGGTAGAATGTGACAGAGAACGCAGTAAGACTCTGGGAGGAATGTCACTCTGATGAAGCTTTAGCTACGATGGTGGAGGAGGGGATGGAGGGGGGTTGAATCGGGGTCATCTGGATCGAAGTCCGATATAGCTCAACCACTGCCTGCGCTTTGGGTAGCAGACTGAGACATGGATTTGGAGCTTTTATTATGTTTCGCCACCTCTCCAGGAGAGAAAGCTTCCTGGAGAGGTGGCGAAACGTCTTCAAATCTTGAAAACCAAGTCCAGTGGATATTTTTTGAATTTTTACGGAATGACTATGACCTGGATGACTGAGAACCTTCATCAGCAGCTTTTATTATGAACTATGGATGCTGATTGGGCTTCATGGAGGCGTGGTTCAAAGCTAATTGGTTTGTGACAGAGGCAAGTGAGGGTAAGTAATTGTTTCTTCAGTTGTACTTCCCCCTAAGCTACATAAAAACAGGGCGACAATCTGTAAAACAGGAGCAGCAAGCGAAAAAGACCTTCTGGCCATGACCAAATCTGGAGGACCAAAAATGACATCATTAAAATTAAATACACAAATTAAATACACAATTAAATAAATGTTCAATAAATGAATAAGCGTGCAAAAAAAAAGTACAGAAAATAACTATTGTTTGGACTATAAGTTGCACTTATTTTCATGGTTTGGCTGACCTTGCGACTTATACTCTGGTGCGACATATATACGTTTTTTTTCACCACGAGAGGGTGCTATGTAGCTTTGCAAGCAAACAACATGTATTCTATTAATCCCACTGAAAGAAAAAAACATTGCAAATTACTACAACAAAACAAATTAGCATTACAACAACAACAACAACAACTGAATAGATTTAGTTTTTGAATATGCCACCCAAAATAAATTCATACGCTGCTGAATTTAACCTGAAAGTAATGAAATATACAGTTGAAAATGGCAATAGGGCAGCTGAACGAAAGTTTGGATGCCTCTCAAAATGGTGCGACTTTTAGTCCAGTCCGACATATGTTTTTTCGTCTTGTCTCGTCTTTGTTTTTTTGGCCAATGCGACTTAAACTCCAGAGTGACTTATAGTCTGAAAAATATGGCAAATATTTTCAGTAATTAGTTGGCTTTCCACGTTTTTCCCACTGTTGAATCATTGTGTTGGGTTAAACAGGTGACTAAATTATCTTTGATTGGTGAATATTGATAACCTGACTCCGCCAGATGGATTTGCTCCGCATATCCATCTGGAAACCTTCCGTTGAAGTAATTTTGGGAAGGGGCGAAAATACTGGTTAGCTGATTGGCCTATGTTGGTGATAGACGGGCCAAATAAACCAATCAGATCAACGAAGCATATGACGTACTAACAGAGCCAATTGATAGATCAAACTCTTGCCGAAACCAGTCGGGAGAAGAGCAAAAACATCTTTTCCTCTGAGAAAAGCCTCCAGAGCAGTGTTTTGCTCTTCTTTCAGTGAAGAAATACTCTGTAATTCCGATAAAACTTGCTCGATAGCCACGCTAATGCTAGTTTCATCGGCTGAAGCAGCCATGTTCTTTAGACTGAACTGTCGCGCTTCTCGTTGCGTCACACCTCAACCCGCCTCAAAGCCAACGCTGACTGGACGTTTGTTTGGTGAACGGCTCCAAATTTTCTTTAACGGAGAGTCTCCAGACTGATCTGCGAGTGAAACCTTGAAAGCTTGCGAGATCAGGATGGTCTCACGAGGCTAGAATATTGAAGCCTGTACCCCACCTTTCAGCTGCGTCACGTCAACGTCCAACTCCAGTCCATCCATACAAAGATAGAAAGATTAAAAACAAAAGCCTAATTTTGGGTTGTCTTTAACAAACCATATGGCTTGAATATTAAACAGGGTTTGGAAGTTTTTATTTGTCTGGTTACACCTTACATTGTGTCAAAAGAGGAAAGAGAAGAAAAAGATTGATCGACTGGTAAACAAGAAGGGAGGAGGGTTAATGGAAAAAGAAAGCAAAATGAAAAAAGTGTAATCAGGTCAAGAAAAAGATGTTATAAATGTACAGCCGGCCTCCATTTCACCTGCATTCAGTCAACAAGAATTTCATTGATTAACTGGCAGTGGGATGGAATAAGGTTTCAAACACTGTGAACTGAAAAGGACATTTGTTTTTCTCTTTCATTTCAAACACGTTTCAAATTATGGTCCAGCATCTAAGAAAAGTCCATGCTGCATGCAGAGTAACATTTCCTTTCTTCATAATTTAAAATCAGCATTTCTAACATAGATATTAAGATTAATTTAATGTGCATTTTCACATTAGAGTACAATCTGAAAGAATTGCATGTGAATGAATACTTAAATATGTTTTTTGTTGAGCTCATACAGTAGCAGCTATTCAAATCCGCCCTTCCCAGTCAAATGCCAGCTGAATGGCAGCCTACTTCCCCGTGACTTCCAACCAAATACACTCCAACTTCCAGCCACTTGCCTTCTCCTGGGTGTTCATATTTTTAGTATGATTGTAGGGGACCAGCCAAGAACCCATCAAGGAAAGTGGGAAAATTTTGAATGGCTACTACTGTAACTTCAAGTCTGTTAAGGGTAGAGATGGCAAAAGTACTCACTTTCCGTACTTGAGTAAAAGTACAGATACTTGTGTAAAAAAATACTCTGGTAAAAGTGGAAGTACAGATTAAACTTCTTTACTCAAGTAAAAGTAACAAAGTACAGGCTTGTAAATTTACTTAAAGTATAAAAGTAAAAGTAGAAACCACCTTTTTATGCCGTTGCCTACATTTTAAATGGATGTCTGCCAATGGGACTAGATCTCCGTTGTGTTCATTTTCAATCATCTCGTCGTCCATGCTACTATGCTAACGCCACCGCCACCAAGCTGCAATGATTTGCAACGAATGAATACCGCCGAATCTGTCGATTCATCTTGTAGTGGTGCGTCAAATGCAACGTAGATTCCCATCTTATTAGATTGAATTTGGTATTGATGACGTGAAAAATAATAACGGTAACTCCATTGAAATGATTAAAAACTAAAGTAACGAGCCAATTTTTTTAAAATGTAAGGAGTAGAAAGTACAGATATTTGTGTAAAAATGTAAGGAGTAGAAGTAAAAAGTCGCCATAAAAATAAGTAGTAAAGTAAAGTAAAAATATCAGAAAAATCTACTTGAGTACAGTAACGAAGTATTTGTACTTCGTTACTTCCCATCTCTGGTTAAGGGTAAAGTTTGTCTAACAGTTTTGTACATCTTCAGATTAAATTTTCTGTTATTTGTTCTTGGTGAAATGGCTAATCTCAGTCATTTGTAACAGGAACATACATTTTATTGATATCTTTAATATCTTAATAGGTTTGGACTTTGACTGGGCCACTCTAACCCCAATATTCTACATACTCCATCAGGGCCCCCCTCACGTACATGGTGCAGAGGTATGTGGTACGTGGTATGATAATGGAACGCACCATAAGACATCCTGGGGGAAGTTTTTTTTGCAGCTATTTCATGTTCTTTTGCATAAAATGCTGGCTATGGTGTAAAAAACAATCATGAGTCATCCAAGTGATTCTACTTTTACAGAGTTAGTTGTGGATGTTATTTACTAAATAAAAACCCTGATGGTGTAGCATATCATAACCAGCCAACTCGAATTTATGATTATGTTTGAATCTGACCATTAAGCTTTAAGCTTTCCATCTTGTGAATTCACTGCATCTTGTGTTCATATCAATAATAGCACCGCTGCTGTGGTGGTGGAACTTGTTCCTTTTGTTTTTGCTCATCATTGCTTGGTTCTGCTTTTTTTTTTTTTTATTAAGACTATGTTTTACCCACAGGCAACAGGATTATTTTAGTTTGTTAAGTAAAAAAAAACCCAACAACACGTGTAATTAAAATGACTTCTTTTGCGTTTACATCTTGTTTCATCATTCCGTATTGTTTCCTTAAAAAAGAACTATAATGTGATTCAAAAGTTTTCACACTCTGAACCTTTGAGATGTTGTAACATCGTAAACTTTAATGTCTTCTTTTGCCTTTTTAGTAACAGAGCAGAGACTGACGGTAAAAACACACATCTAGGGTTGTACTCTAACCAGCCTCCCTGTCCCAGGTGACAAAAAGGATCCCTACAGTATGACGCTCACAACACCGTGTTTCACTGTAGGAATATTGGTTTCAGGGTGATTTCAGTTTAAGGGTTTGTCACTCGAGGGTTCATGGTTTGTCTCATCTAAAAAGAGCAGGCATTTGCAAAGTTGGTCCTTAAGGACATCTGTCCTGAAGGTATTAGAGGTTTACAGCCTAACATGTGCATAATGCACGCCAGCGTAATGCCCATGAAATGATGCAAATGCCAGTGGTCTGAGGGAACCAGCGATGCGCCCGGAGACGCCCCGTCTGCATAAAAAAGATGTCTTTGATCCTGGTATTAACCTAGCTGCTGTTTACCGCACCCCGATCAAATAACCTATCAGTAACTTATGGTCCATGTATGGCATACGCTGGTATATGTTGGGAAATTTTGAGCGTGCTCAAAATTTTTCCATGTGCTTGCCGTATGTTGATGTTTGCCAGTGTGTTTCAGCGGCTTCAGTGTTGCCATAACTTTTACAAAACATATTCATAACTTGCTAGTCTAAATCATCAAGGTGTGACAAGGGCTCTAGCAAAGATGATTTCCATTGACAGCTGATTAACAGGCTTTTGATTAACTGCAATAATCTGGATCAGCTGTGCTGAAGCTGAAAATATATATATATATACAGTGGGGCAAAAAAGTATTTAGTCAGCCACCAATAGTGCAAGTTCTCCCGCTTAAAAAGATGAGAGAGGCCGGTAATTTTCATCATAGATATACCTCAACTATGAGAGACAAAATGAGAAAAAAAAATCCAGAAAATCACATTCTCTGATTTTTAAAGAATTTATTTGCAAAATATGGTGGAAAATAAGTATTTGGTCAGTTACAAACAAGCAAGATTTCTGGCTCTCGCAGACCTGCAACTTCTTCTGTAAGAGGCTCCTCTGTCCTCCACTTGTTACCTTCATTAATGGCACCTGTTTGAACCCGTTATCAGTATAAAAGACACCTGTCCACAACCTCAAACAGTCACACTCTAAACTCCACCATGGCCAAAACTAGAGAGCTGTCAAAGGACACCCGAAACAAAATTATAGACCTGCACCAGGCTGGGAAGTCTGAATCTGCAATAGGTAAACAACTTGTTGTGAAGAAATCAACTGTGGGATCAATTATTAGAAAATGGAAAACATACAAGACCACTGATAATCTTCCTCGATCTGGGGCTCCACTCAAGATCTCACCCCTTGGGGTCAAAATGATCACAAGAACGGTGAGTAAAAATCACAGAACCACACGGGGGGACCTAGTGAATGACCTGCAGAGAGCTGGGACCAAAGTAAGAAAGACTACCATCAGTAACACACTACGCCGCCAGGGACTCAAATCCTGCAGTGCCAGACGTGTCCCCCTGCTTAAGCCAGTACATGTCAAGGCCCGTCTCAAGTTTGCTAGAGAGCATTTGGATGATCCAGACGATGACTGGGAGAATATCATATGGTCAGATTAAACCAAAATAGAACTTTTTGGTAAAAACTCTACTCTACTACTAGAATGCTGAGTTGCATCCAAAGAACATCATAACTACAGTGAAGCATGGGGGTGGAAACATCATGCTTTGGGGCTGTTTTTCTGCTAAGGGACCAGGACGACTGATCCGTGTGAAGGAAAGAATGAATGGGGCCATGTATCGTCAAATTTTGAGTGAAAACCTCCTTCCATCAGCAAAGGCATTGAAGATGAAACGTGGCTGGGTCTTTCAGCATTACAATGATCCCAAACACACCGCCCGGGTAACGAAGGAGTGGCTTCGTAAGAAGCATTTCAAGGTCCTGGAGTGGCCTAGCCAGTCTCCAGATCTTAACCCCATAGAAAATCTTTGGAGGGAGTTGAAAGTCCGTGTTGCCCAGCAACAGCCCCAGAACATCACTGCTCTAGAGGAGATCTGCATGGAGGAATGGGCCAAAATACCAGCAACAGTGTGTGAAAACCTTGTGAAGACTTACAGAAAACGTTTGATCTCTGTCATTGCCAACAAAGGGTATATAACAAAGTTTTGAGATGGACTTTTGTTATTGACCAAATACTTATTTTCCACCATATTTTGCAAATAAATTCTTTAAAAATCAGACAATGTGATTTTCTGGATTTTTTTTTCTCATTTTGTCTCTCATAGTTGAGGTATATCTATGATGAAAATTACCGGCCTCTCTCATCTTTTTGAGTGGGAGAACTTGCACTATTGGTGGCTGACTAAATACTTTTTTGCCCCACTGTATATATATATATATGTATATTTACACACAGAGTAGCTTAAGATTTAGTTATTAAAAAATATGAAAGATCCCATTAACTTTCACTGAGTTTGATCACTGGCATGGGAGAGATGTCTGGTTGTGAAACTACTTCTCTTTTGATTTGGCTCAGCATTGTGTTCTTCTGCTTTTAGTTGTGTAGTAACTTTAAGCAATTCACTTAAGGTAATTTATATGTTTTCGTCATAGGTTGCTAGTATACTTTTTGCTTGTTAGCTTAAGAAAATAAAGCTTACCTTCTAGGGGAACTACTCAAGGCGTACAATAGGATTATGACGTTAAAAACAACATACTTTTCTTTACATCTTGTTTCATCATTCACCATTGCTTCCATTATGCTTAGCAAGGATAAATATCATGATGCAAAAATCTTTACATTCTGAACATTTTTAATTTTAATTTTGAAAATTTTATTTTTTCTATTGTTTTATTGTACCAAACAGAAAGAGAGCAGAGGATGACTGACATGTGCTTGCATTAAAGTGTTTCATTGTGGGAATAGTTTTTTTAGGGTGATATGCAGTGTTAGTTTGTCACTTCATGTAGCATTTGACAAAGCAGAAAAGGTTAATCAGGGTTCATCTAATATATACAGACTACCTTCACTGTTTAAGATGCTCCACTGTGATAGGAAGATCATCTATCTGCTTAGAGTTGTTATAGTAGGAGATGGGCAACTCTGGGTGGATTCAGGTGTGTCAACAACAGTGGGTTTCTCCAAAAGATGACCAACAGTTCAATTCAATTCAATTTCAATTCAATTCATTTATATAGTGCCAATTCACAACACATGTCATCTCAAGGCACTTTACAGTTCAACCAGATCATCCAGTCAAATTGATTCAAAGTTTTCTATCTACGGAAAACCAGTTGATTGCATCGACTCATTGACTCAAATACAATCCCTCACACTAACCATGCTTGAAGCGACAGTGGAGAGGAAAAATTCCCTTTTAACAGGAAGAAACCACCAGCAGAACCAGGCTCAGTGTGAGCGACCATCTGCTGAGGCCGACTGGGGTTCAAGGAGACAAAAGCAGAGACACAAAAGCAACTGTTAAAGGCGGCCCTGTCCAGGAAACACACAGCCAGGCAGACGAACTCTGAGCCAGCTCCCATGCCAGAGGATGAAGAGAGCACATCCAGTTAGTCACAGTCAGAGAAACAGGACTACACTAAAAAAACAGGCTGATCTGAAACATCTAGAAACAAAGGTGTTGATGGCAGCAGCACAGCTGATATTTCTCTCCAGGGTGGAGTCACAGCCAAACAGGAACAGACCAGATGAAGCTACTATGAGAAAAAGCAGAGAGAGCAGAACGTTAGAGATTGAACTAACAGATTCTGCAGAGTGGGAGAATAGAGATCGAATGAAGCAGAATGATGAAAAAGGGTCCCTATGTCCTCCAGCAGTCTAAGCATATAGCAGCAGAACTATAGAGATAGCTCAGGATAACCTGAGCATCTCTAACAATAAGCTTTATCAAAAAGGAAAGTTTTAAGCCTAGCCTTAAAAGTAGACAGGGTGTCTGCCTCACGGACTAAAACTGGTAGTTGGTTCCACAGGAGAGGAGTCTGGTAACTAAAAGATCTGCCTCCCATTCTACTTTTAGAAATTCTAGGAACCAACAGGAGTTTGTTAAAAAAAAAAAAAAAGTGGGTATCGAGGGACTCAATTTGTTGCAGTCTTGTCCCCCTCTGAAGAAGAAAAAACAAACTATCAATGGTGTTTACCTGTTGATAAACACAAGCCTTCTGGTTGGCATTGGAGTTGTGATGATTTAGTCACTGTCTACAGGACTTTTATAATGCTGTAATTCAACTGCTGCTTCATGCACATACATATTTGGATTCCCAACACTTAAAACCTGGGAGAAGTTAGAAAGATTTTTAGGAACAGATTTGGAGCACCTTAATGTGTGAGAGTAACAGATTCCTACCATGGTTCCGCTCAATACCCAAGTGAATACTTTAACAGAAAAAGTTGCCTTTCTATCATACTAGAGGCAAAATTTTGAGGATGGGCACGTTGGCTTTGCTGAGAGCATGCATGACACAGTGTACTATGTCAGTGTAAGGTGGGGAATTCATTTGATGATTGGCAGCTTTTCAGCAAAAAACACTTTAAGTATAAGTTGGTGTGAAGTAGGGCAGTATTTAATGGGAGACCCTGCATATCCCTTGAACACTTGGCAAATAGATCCCTTCTCATGCAATGGCTGACTTTCACCACAACAACAGCACTACGGTGCAATATACGCAATGCCAGGCCAGTTGATGAATTGTTTTTTTGTTTAGGTAGGCTGAAGGGTAGACGGAGGTGTCTCCTAAAGATACATGACTGAAGTTTGGAACTTTCAAAGAAGATGGATTTGTTCTGTTGCATATTATGCGTGAATCTTATGGTGACTGTCACTACCCGATCCGTCCCGGAAGCACGATCCATCCTGCGCATGCGCTAACAGAATAATAAGATCCGGATCACTAAAAGATTACGTAATAACAATACTGAAAATACTTATTTTTATACTTAAAACATTAAATAATTCTAAACCACATTGTATTTTGAATGCCTTTTTGAATGTACATTAATATTGCATTATTCAGTAATAGATTTTTCTTCATCAGTCAATGGAAACAGTTACCCACCTAACCAATTTTATTTGACTAACATCTGTTTTTGTCATCATTTGGTTGGTGATAAAAGTGACTTTCTTTTGCTTGATTGTAATGTGAGCAGAGGTGTCAAGTAACGAAGTACAATTACTTTGTTACTGTACTTAAGTACACTTTTTAAGTATCTATACTTTACTTCATTACTTATTTTTCTTCCTACTTCTGACTTCTACTCATTACATTTTCACACAAGTATCTGTACTTTCTATTCCTTACATTTTTAAAACAAACGTTACTTGTTACTCTTGGCTGCGGTTTAATATTTATAAATATTTATTTCCCGTCATGTGCTCCAACCAATGCAGATCATTGGCTCCATCCACATCTAGTGAAAACTAGTTTCATTGGATGAGTCATATGACGCAAACACTCATTAGTTAGCTAAAGGAAATGATCAGAAGCAAGCAGGTGTTCTTCAAACTGCTAACGTGAATTGTCTATGCCATGCTACAATGTAAGATTTTGAAAAAGATGTTGAAATGTCTGAAAGGTCGGAGACAGGCGAGAGCGTATCGGGAGACGGAGACCAACAAGACCTCCCTCATCCTTGGCCCTATCTCAAAGAATTTTCCGAAATAGTCAAAAAACTGTAGCCTCATGAGACCATCCTGATCTCGTGAGCTTTCAAGGTTTCACTCGCAGATCAGTCTGGAGACTCTCCGTTAAAGATAATTTGGAGCCGTTCACCAAACGAACGTCCAGTCAGCGTTGGCTTTGAGGCGGGTTGAGGTGTGACGCAACGAGAAGCGCGACAGTTCAGTCTAAAGAACATGGCAGCTTCAGCCGATGAAACTAGCGTTAGCGTGGCTATTGAGCAAGTTTTATCGGAATTACAGAGTATTTCTTCACTGAAAGAAGAGCAAAACACTGCTCTGGAGGCTTTTCTCAGAGGAAAAGATGTTTTTGCTCTTCTCCCGACTGGTTTCGGCAAGAGTAGCCTGGCTTGTGGTTGTGTTTTCGTCGTCGCTCTGTTAGTACGTCATGTGCTTCATTGATCTGATTGGTTTATTTGACCCGTCTATCACCAACATAGGCCAATCAGCTAACCAGTATTTTCACCCCTTCCCAAAATTACTTCAACGGAAGGTTTCCAGATGGATATGCGGAGCAAATCCATCTGGCGGAGTCAGGTTAAAAAAATTAAGCTTTCAGTTCATATAGCAGCATCTGGCTGTTTTTTTTTTTTTTAAGGTTACTTTATACTTTTATACTTTAAGTAGTTTTTGGAGCACATACTGTTTCACTTTTACTTGAGTAAACAGGTCAGGTTGATACTTCAACTTTTACCAGAGTGTTTTTAAACTGCAGCATCTATACTTCAAACAAATGTGTGTACTTTTGATACCACTGAATGTGAGCTGTAGTTTCAACAAGAAAACCATGACCCCAACAGTCAAAATGTGCTTAGCCGTTCAGCCACATCACAGGCAGAGAATTAGAAAACCTATCCTGAGTAAACGAGTTCATTATCATACCACACACAGTGCTCTAACTACAAACAGTCTGGTTCAAGGTAAAAAAAACAATTCACTAAGAGGGACTTTTAAAATGCGGGAGGCTTTTGCTACTGAGTCCTACTTCGACTCAACATGTTTAGTGGCTAGAAATAAGGGTTTCCTGTTATTTTTTGTGTGTTTTCAAATGGTAGATTCTTGATAATAGACAAGTAAATACCAAAACAGGTTTTCACTCGCATAATTGAAGTGATGCAGAGACTGAAGGAGACGAGTTGCTCTACACTGCTTCCACTTTCCCCTACTATGTGCAGGTATTTAAGGAAAGAAGAAGTAAGAAAGACATTTTCTAAAACCTTTGTCACTTTGTCAGACATCAGAAACCACAGACGCCTTTGCCTCCTGGGATTGCATTTTTAGGGTTGAAAGTAGCTTTTGAACAAACCATAAAGCTCTAAACTAACAAACAATGCTTGCCTATAAAAGCGCAAAAGTCAGATGAACAGTGCATGTTTTGCTTTGTGTTTTAAGGCTTTAAAAAATGTTGTTCCCTTAGGAACACGTTTGACATAAGAGCATTTAATGTATGAAGCAGCATTTTTAAATAGCACACAGCTCCCGTAACTTAATTAAAAAAATATGGCCATGAGACCCGTGGCTTGCAAGATAGCGTCACTCGTGTCGATGCTCACAGCTTATTATACTAGTCCCATTGTTCTTTAAGAGGTAATTTTTCAACTTTGTGTTTTTTTCTACATTAAGTTCTTATTTACTTTTTTTTTTCTTACTCTGGCTCATTAACAAGCTTCTTTTGCAGCCCAACAAACTGGAATGGGAAATAAATTGGTTCTCACTGGGGAGCCCAGACTTTTTAAAAGCTATTTTTGAGTGCAGAAAGTGTGAAACTTGATATTTTTTCATTTGCTTATTAGCTTATTTATTGGTGTATGAACCGTAATTGATGAAGGTTTGATGTGGGCCCAGAAAACGTATTTTGCTTCTGCCTTGGCCTGGTAAGCTTCAGGAATCTGTAATCTCATTGACGTTGCTCAATGATGAAGTCTAAATACCTATAGTGCAGTATGTATTTATTTAGCAGATGGGTTTTATGCAAACAGCTGCTTGTTTTCTGCATTTGATACACAAAAATGTAATATTCAATTCAATGTCACAAGTCATCTCAAAGCACTTTACAGTTCACCAGATCATACAGTCAAATTGATTCAAAGTTTTCTATCTAAGTAAAACCAACTGATTGCATCGACTCATTGACTCGAAGGCAATTCCTCACACTAAGCATGCTTGTAGCGGCAGTGGAGAGGAAAAACTCCCTTTGAACAGGAAGGAACCTCCAGCAGAACCAGGCTCAGTGTGAGCGGCCATCTGCTGAGGCCAACTGGGGTTCAAGGAGACAGAAGCAGACATAGAAAAAGAAGCAGAGATACAAAAGGCAACTGTAAACCACCACAGGTGGCCCCGTCCAGGAAACACTACCCCAGGCAGACGGGCTCGGAGCCAGCTCCCACGTCAGAGCGAGAGCAGAGAGAAGAGAGCACATCTCTAAACTAAGGTGTTGATGGCAGCAGCACAGACTCCAGGATGGAGTCACAGCCAAACAGGAACAGACCAGATGAAGCTACTATGAGAAAAAGCAGAGAGAGCAGAACGTTAGAGATTGAACTAATAGATTCTAAAGAGTGGGAGAATAGAGATAGAATGAAGCAGAATGATGAAAAAGGGGTCCCTATGTTTAAGCAGTCTAAGCCTATAGCAGCAGAACTATAGAGGTAGCTAGAGGTAGCCTAGCCTTAAAAGTAGACAGGGTGTCTGCCTCACGGACTAAAACTGGTAGTTGGTTCCACAGGAGAGGAGCCTGATAACTAAAAGATCTGCCTCCCATTCTACTTTTAGAAATTCTAGGAACCACTAGTAAACCTGCAGATTGAGAGCGAAGTGCTCTGTTAGGAACATAAGGAACAATCAGATCTCTGATATCAGATGGAGCTTGGCCATTTAAGGCTTTATATGTGAGAAGGAGGATTTTAAATTCTATTCTGGATCAGTGTATTCTCATTATCAGTTCGTATGAAATCGTACGAAAAGTTGTGCACAGTAATTTCGTACGTTTTAGACTTTTTGTCGTCATATGTCATCGTATTTTTACGTTTTGCCTCGAGACAAGATATCCTTGCGCATGCAATTCTTACTCACCATTCAATAACATAGAATTTAACATACAATTAACCCTAACCCTAAGATACAAAACAGCAAGCAATGTTGTTAGAGACATGAAGAAGTAATTAATGCACTGTTTTTCCCAGTTTTACGTCCGTCCGCGGATCTGCTTTTTTCGTCTGTCTGGCTGCGCATGCGCACTGATCTGTTTTTTCAAGGAAAAACGTCCAAAACGTACAAAATACTGTTCATAACTTTTCGTAGAATTTCATATGAACTGATAATGAGAACATGTTGTCTGGATTTAACTGAACTCTGGCTGCAGCATTTTGAAACAGCTGAAGGCTTTTAACTACAGTTTGTGGACTTCCTGATAGTAGAGAATTACTAATATGCATACGTCTAAGTTATCTGCTGCTGGCTTGGTTTCAGGAGATGTTCTAACAGACACTAGAACGGTGGTTTGAGTTGGACAAACTTCAGGATAATAATTATTAAAGAAGCAAACCAGCTTAGAGACCCTAATGTTAAACTGTGAGGTGAATAACAGTGGTGGTTCTAGACCAAATTTACCAGGAGGGGCAGCCATTTTTTTTTTATAGAGGAACAAAACATAAGAATGAAACAAAAAAACAGGGTTTAAAACATGACGTGATCTACAGAATCTAAGATTTTCTTGCAGCCCTGGACCTAAAGGTTGCACACCCACGAAGAAGCAGATAAAAACTATGATCTGGTCTCAACGTGGGTGAAGCTAAATGGGCAACACACCTTGTTAACGTAAATCTATGAAAGTTATAAATTAAATTGGTTAAAGGCACCGTTCGTTACAGTGTTTGTGCCTATATCACAAAACATTGTTTTTGTATTAAATCTATAGTAGAAGGGGATACTGGATACTGGCCCCTGTCTAGAACTGTCCATGGTACACAAAGGAAATATCACATTTGATAATAGCTAGAGACATATAGCCTGCAGTAATGTAATTTGCTCTAATAAACAGCAGGCATGATATTTTAGGGGCTGCTTGGAGGTGCAGGCGTAAGTAGAGTGGCTTTACACAAAGGCCCCATGTTGTTATTTTGGTTTTGAGTCTTTTAGCGTACTCCCCCAGTGCATCTGTGGGTTTTTGACTTCCTCCTACACTACCAAGAATGTGACTATTAAGTAGATAAGCCCCTCCAAATTCCCCTTTGGTACGTATAAGTGTGTTGCCATGAGACCAGAGGGGGGTGGAGTACCCAAAAAACTGTTCTCAAGTAAGAGTAACTCTGCTTCATCATTTTTCTAATCGAGGCAAATCTGATATTTGAACACTGTATTATAATAATTGAGGCAACGAATTGAAAAACTCTAGGCAGGAGAAACACGTTACTGAGAAAATTTTATTTTTAACACAAATGAAACCAGTCCCTCCTGTGACATTTACTCTTTAGTGTATACACAGGGGGGGATTTACCATTAGGCAATACTAGGCAGTTGCCTAGGGCCCCAAGTTCCTGGGGGCCCCATAAAACTCTGTTTACATGTATGGTTAATACAATTATTACTTATTTGTGCACATTAATGATTAGTTTTTGATAAAAAGATCCTTTTGCTAATATGCCATCATAAGACTTATAATATTAATTGTCTAGCGCCAAATCTAGAGACTTTTTTCTGCTACTGGAGACTTTGGAGACAACATCTAAAAGCAGCGAACTCTGCTCTCCAGAGCAAGTAGATTGGTAACCCCGCCTCCTGCTCTCCTCTATCTTGTCTGCTGTCATGATTCATGCAGCTATTATTTCATCCAAATGAAAAATGGAGAACAGATAAGCAGATCAAGGCTTGTCTACAGTGAAAAGAAGGACTGGGTTATTTACTTTGGCCTTTTTGGAAACACAGGAAGGAGCAATCAGCTAAGTGAGCTTAGTGCATGAAAAGTCAGTTGAGTACAAAACATAGAGAGGAAAACAAGAAGAAGAGGGACAAGAAGAGGGGGACACAACCTAGAACAGATAATGGATGTCTATTCTATTAACATTTCTCTATCTCTATAATGGGTCTGTTTTATGTGTTGTCTTCTCCATTCAGAGGCCCCCCTGCCTGTCTTTGCCTAGGGCCCCACATTTCCTAAATCTGCCCCTGTGTATACATTAGCTTAACCTATAAATGGCTTTATGTGGAGTAGTTTTTTTTTTTAAACAAGCTTGTTTGTGTTCAGTGAAGTTACCTGAGATGGACGGAGCAGCCGAACATTTACCTCAAGTAAGAGATGCAAAATATGATTAAGGTATTACTCGAGCAAAAGTAAAACTATAGTCAGTAAAACTACTCCTAAAAGTATACATTTGTCAAAAAGTTAGTCAAATAAATTTAATCAGCTACTAATCCCTTCTCCCTGAGACAGACTTTAAACGCCGCCTCTGTTTACTCTGTTCTTTCCTACTTAAATAATCGGCTATAAACAAAACATAAATAATTCATCGGTTTTTAGTGAACAGGATACCAAATCTGCCCTTTCAGATTCTTTATGACATTTACAATCATCAGTGGAAAAATAAACAGCAAAGAAATCTGCTAATCAGCTTTTTGCAGGTTTCTGTTATTTTGGCAGTTTATCTCTCATTAAAAGGATTATATCTACATAAGCGTTTTTTTTTTTTTAGATTAGCATTTGCAATGAAACATTCAGCTTAGTTTATCTAATGTGTTAATTACAGTAGCAGCCATTCAAAATGGCCCTTCCCAGTAAAAATGCCAACCCACAACATATTTTTTAATCTGACTTCACCCTTTTACTGAATTACAGGGTCTGACCAGGAGATTACACTTCTCTTTAGGGGTTAATGTGCAAAAAATCATGACGGAAAGTAATTTAGTGCAAAGATTGATGTTTAAAAAGAAATTTTAGGGGCCCATCAAGGAAAATAGGGAAGGGCTACTACTGTATTACTAACTCCTTGAACCCTAGTGGGCCTCAGCAGATGGCCGCTCACACTGAGCCTGGTTCTGCTGGAGGTTTCTTCCTGTTAAAAGGGAGTTTTTCCTCTCCACTGTCACTACAAGCATGCTTAGTGTGAGGGATTGCTGAAGAGTCAATGAGTCGATGCAATCAGCTGGTTTTCCTTAGATAGAAAACTTTGAATCAATTTGACTGTATGATCTGGTTGAACTGTAAAGTGCCTTGAGATGACATGTGTTGTGAATTGGCGCTACACTGCAAAAATGATCTAGAAATAAGTAAACATTTCTTAAATTAAGTGTATTCACCCTTAATTTGAGTATGTAAATGAGATAGTTTGCCAATGGAATGAGTAATTTTACTCTTAAAATAAGATGATTAGATAAAATGCACTTGAAATAAGACAATGCAATTGTGTTTTCTTATTTTAAGTGTAAATTGTCTTGTTCCATTGGCAGAATGTCTCTTTTACCTCCTCAATTCAAGAAAAAATGCACTTATTTTAAGAAAAAATTACTTCTCTAGATTTAGATTTTTTGCAGTGTATATAAATAAACTGAATTGAATTGAATTAAGGATATCTGTTGCACCAAACTGAATCTATTACAAAAAGGGCATGTATTTCTGTTAATAACTCTGTCCTCTTAAGCTGTTAGATGTTGGGGTTATTGTGTTTTCCCTGGTAAATGAGAATTTATTGAGATCAGTCTTCATCCTTTGTATTTTGCTACCAGAGTGGCCATAGAGACAGAATTGCACACAAAGTTGTACCGTACTGCAGCACTACAGGATATAGAGTACAGAGGCTTTGGTGGCCAAGCACGTGAGAGAACAGGGTTGTTCCTTTCTATGTGAGAGCTACCGTACGTGTAAACAGGCATGTGCTTAAAAACTAAGCTTATAGGAAAAATTTGGATTTCTTTATATATTTTCTGTGTTCATCCCAGATTAAATAGATCACAACTTATGGCTGGAGCATAAAATACAGAAGAAATAAAACCAATAAATTGATATTTTTCATAATCAACAAAATCGAAGACAAAAAAACAAATATCACACTCCTTCATGTGCAACAATCCACTAGTACAGCGAATAAAGGCTGCCATACAAGGCGGTGTGTGACCAGGGCTGAGTCAGTACCGCCTTTAGTACAGATGTGAGGCTGCACGCCGTTGTGTTTTATTTTTCAGGCTCTTGAAGCCGAGCTTCATCCTGCACAGGGCACAGGTAGGTCACATTAAACATACATAGAGCAGCTTGAGGCAGGAGCGTGCCTCCACACAGCACTCTAATTTAAGAAGGGTCACACCCAAGCAATATCCGGCCGGCCACAGCCTTATGGGCTGGAGACCTTGCTTTATGTACAAGAAGCAACATTTTATGCATGCAAATCAGCTGTGTGAATCAAACGGAAGATCTCACGTGCTTAGAATGAAAGACACTGTTGTGTGGGCCGAAGCAAGACATGGAGATGCCTTATTTGTGAGGTTGTTGTGGTTTCTATTGCTCTGACTGTGCCCTAGTTACACAGGAAAAAAAGAGACAGGAGTACTAATGAATAGAAACACTAATAAAATGTTTCTAGTCAACATAAAACTCTAATAAACATAAACCATATTTGAAAATAGTAACCACGATTACTATTATATGCAGCACGTAGAGTCTCACAAACGTATTCTTAGCTGAAACATCTCTTACCTGTCCAGTTGTGACTTAAAACATCTCCGTGTTCCATAGGGATTTAATTTAATGGTCCAAGTAGGGACGCAGTATGTGGTGTTAAATACTGTTATATATATATGTTTAAAAAAAAACTTGATTGAACAAAAACAAATCAAATTTTAAAGAGTTTTTGTTTTGATAAAAAAAAAAAAAAAAAATCTTGATGCCACTGACGCTCAGGTATAAAGACAAATTAAAATGTTAAATCGACATAATGGTCATTTTGTTGGAGTGTGGGAGGCAGCCAAAGAACAAAGATGACCCCAAACTGGGATTTGAACCCAGGACCTTCTTGTTACAAATGAATAACAGCCCCACTGGCTTAAAAGAATATATTACTCATTTAGTTTCTTTTAACGGCAACCAAAGAGCTTTACTCGAAAACATTCACATTTTTAACAGGATGCAAAAAGCAACACACAATAAATACATATATTTTTCTTGCAGGACTTAAGAATGTCTCTTTATTAAATATAAAATTATTAGTATATTACTCTTTTAACGGTAACAAAAGAGCTTTTACTGAAAAAATTCATATTTTTAACAGGATGTAAAAAGCAACACACAAGAAAAGCATAGATTTTTCTTGCAAGACTTAAGAATGTCCCCTTATCTGTGATTAATTACTACATCGCTCCACTTTTCTCAGTCTGTTCATGTTCCACGACTTGCAAGAGACGTTTCGACATCCTCCTTCCTTTTCCAGAACCCGTCAAAAGAAAAATAATACAACATAGGGTCCAGGCAGCAGTTCACACTCGCGAGGCAGTTCAGAACGGGACGCAGGTGATGAAAGAAAACCACCAAAGACACCGGCAAGAAGAAAACTATGAACATAATTAGGTTCATCACAAAAATCAGCATAACGTTCAGTTTGTTGTTGACCTTTGCAGACTCACTTAGATGTCTTTGGAGTGTGCAGGACACCATAGCTGTAGAGACGATGTTAATCACCAACATGGTCAATAGTAGCACCAGCTGAAAGTAATCAATTGTGCGTTCCAGCGGTTCCTCATGAATGTCATTTGTCCCATTGACTGAGTCAGGATCAAAACATGTATGATTATCAATAGTTCTCAGGAAGCCCACACTCTCTGGGACATTCACCAACACTACAATCAACCAAACGAGAACTGAACCCTTTACGGCGTTGGTTGATGTTCGAACTAGCCTCGACCTCAATGGATAAACCACAGCCAGCAGCCGGTCCACGCTGATGAAGGTGATGAAGATGGAGCTTGTGCGGACGTTATTCCGAAAAAGCATTACGAACCAGACGCACAACATGTTTCCAGGATTCCAGCTCTCTGAGGCATAAAATATGACCTTCACGGTCAGAGAGATGATGAGCAGAACGTCTGATACCGCCAGGTTAACCATGAAGACGGCGCTGGGCGACTTGCGCCCATGGTGACGGAGGAGAATCCACAGCGACACGACGTTAAGAGGCAGACCGAGGGCGACGATACATCCATAAATGCAGGTAAATACTAGGCTCCTCATGTCTCACTCTGTTCCATTTGCTTTCTGACACTCGTCGATCAGCAGTTTTAGCTCTTGAATGAAAAGCAGAAATCCATGCGAGGTAGTTCAGCTGTGGCACAAACCACCAATGCCTTTTGCAACACAACGGTGGCAAGATATGTAACAGCACAGGGGATGGGGGAGTGGGTTGGGGTTGCGTGCTAAGTTTTGAGAGCAGTGAAACAGGAAGCAAGAGAGAGCAAGCTCTTTGGCAATAGAGGATGTGTCAGACACTACGGTGAAATGCACTGTGTGGGAGATCAAAGCATGGAAGATCTTTTTGTTTTCAAAAATCACATGCAAGGAAAGAAGGAATGACAGAAATAGAAAGGGAGATTGTTTTTTTCCATTCATGAGCAAACCCTCAGAGTCTACAGGACCAACGATGACTGTACCAGCATCATTTCAAAAGTTCCAATACTGTTCCTCAACCACAACAAAAGTGACTAAGATTGTTGTTCGCTTGTTTATTCTGTGAATCTAGTCAGCAACAAAGTAAATAAATAAAAATTTTATTCTCTTAAAGAAATGTCCTATTCTCTGTCTATACAGATAGAGTGGATTAAATCTTCAAACCCACAAACAGGAAAGACATACCAATACGAGCCCACATGCAATCACACCTTTAGGTACTGACAATAAATTACATGTTTGTTAGACTGTGAAAGACAACTGGCATACTGTACATAAGAGACGATGCACATCTGCAAGTGCCACCTCCACCTTGTGAGACATCTGCACATATGTAAATCTAGACACCAGCTTTAAATGACAATCAGCTTTTTTTTTTACCTTCCAATACTATACCAGCAGGATTCAGCAGAACCGCTCCTAATTAATGCAGGGGAAACCATGGAGCATCTCACAAGCACCTTGTAGCACTTTTAGATATTATTTTGAAAAGTAAAGTACATTATAAATAAA
This sequence comes from Cyprinodon diabolis, assembly GCA_030533445.1. NCBI lineage: Eukaryota > Metazoa > Chordata > Actinopteri > Cyprinodontiformes > Cyprinodontidae > Cyprinodon > Cyprinodon diabolis. The sequence goes on from CM060079.1 coordinate 3,238,862, forward strand.
ATGTATTATTATTACTGACAAAGATTAACAACGTGCAAATGGACATTAAGGTAGTGGATTCTTATAAGTATCTAGGTGTTCACCTGAACAATAGACTGGACTCAAAACACTGAGGCTCTCTACAAGAAGGGCCAGAGCAGACTCCTGCTGAGTAGACTGAGGTCTTTACTAGTGCCCCCTGCACTCCAAAATACCTCATTTGAATGTTGTGACATCAGCCATATTCCGTGGAGCTGTCTGTTGGAGGAGTGGCTTATATGTAGCTTGGAGAAAGCAACTAGATAAGCTGATCGGGAGGCCAGCTCTTTGAATGGATACCCTTTAGACTCAGTGCAGGAGGTGGGAAACAAAAGGATGCAACTAAATTAACATCTCTGATGGATAATGTTTCCCACTCCATGCATGAAGCTGGTGCTGAACTGGAGAGCTCCTTCACTGACAGACTGCTGCACCTCAAATGCACCAGGGAGCGTTATCACAGATCCTTCTTCCCAGCAGCTGAAAGACTCTATATGTCATGGTCTTGGTTCTGTTGTTCTTTACTTTGCTCCTTGTTTTCTACTTTTATTGGTTTAATTCCAGTTTTGTTGTAATTTCTAGATTTATGTTAGTTCTCATGTTTTTCTATTGCCCTCGTGTGTGTGTTCCTTTCCCCTTGGCTCCCTCGTTGTCTCCTCTCACACCTGCTCCTTGTCAGCTCGTTAGCCCTCCCTTTGTCTCTGTCAGCTATATATGCTCTCCCTCTGCTCTCACTCTTTGTTGGTGCCTTGTCTTTGCTGTCTTCCCATGCTGTGGTCTACGTTCCTCGTCTCTCCCTGGCTCCTCGTGTTTTGTTTCCCTAGATGTCTCCATAGTTCTGGTTTGCTTTATATTTTTTTAATGTTGGATTTTGGATTCCCGCCTCTGTTACCTGTGTTTATTTCATTAAAACTGCAAGAAATCTCCTCAGCCTTTCTGCCTCTGCGTTTGGGTCATCAAACCACAACTAACCCTGACACTATAACCACCAATGTTCCCAACAACCTCAATAAGTTGTTACATTCATGCTGTTTTTTTACACAGTTTCTGTCTTAGTCAAATAAGGTGCTGCTGTAAAAATGCCCACAGCTGTTTATTATTTATTCTCCAGATGCACAGTATTTATATTGTAAAAAAACTGTACAGTATTTGATATGTTCAATTTTAACCCAGTCACTTATTCTGTTATTTTTATACACTTTTTGTAAGGTCCACAATTTTATGACCATTTATGCTGTAATATTTTGCTGCTGTAACATTGTGAGACAATAAAGGAATTTTCTTTTCTATTCTATTCTTTACTATTTGTGTAATAAAAAGAAAATAAATATAATAAAAACATTATAAAAGGACTAAGTAATTATAAAAGAAAAATATATATACACAATATTTACAGACTCTAGTATTGCACATAAAACATAGCACTTATACAGTGTTGTATAAATTGAGTGTATTAACTGTTAATTGTTTGTAGAGCTGTTTGAACGTGTTAAAGCATATTGTCAATTGAAATCCAGGAGAGAAATACTGCATTAATTAATAAAATTATATGTTTCTACATTTTAGCTTCTTTTGTCAACGTCAGGGTCGAGGTTTGTTACCTGCCACGCAGAAATCTGGATACAGTAATACATGCTTTTATCAATACGAGATTGGATTACTGTAATACATTATAAGTTGGCCCGGACCACTCACTATTGCACCGCCTGCTGCTGGTATAAAATGCAGCTGATCGTCTCCTTACTGGAACATGTAAATGTGACCAAATATCACCAGTGTTGGGCACGTTACTTTGAACAAGTAATTAGTTATAGTTACTAGTTAGTTCTCCCAAAAAGTAACTGAGTTACTCCACAATAAAAGTAACTAGTTACTAGAAAAAGTAACTATTCTGTTACTTTTGTGTTTCTCGCTCCCGTAACCCTCACCACCCAGCCCCCACCTTCTCGCCGTGTGTTTCTAAAGCCAGCTGAATAGAGCGGACGACAAAGACAAGAACCTGCAGAGAGTTTAGCATTTATTGCAACTCAACGTAAATTACATCGGGGGGGAACCGTATCTGACGGGCCTATAAACCCCGTCAGATAGCGTTTCCCCTCTTCTTAACATGGGGGGAACGCTATCTGATGCGGTGTAAATACCATCAGGCTGCATTACCTCTACTCATGGGTGTGAAGTTTTTTAACAGGGCGTTCAGATCTGGTGAGTGTATGTATGAAATTAATAACTGGGGATGTCTAATTCTGAAATCTTGTGTGTTTGGGTTGTTATAGATACTGCAACATCTATCTATCCAGATTTCTCCCTTTCTCCATAAAGGCTAACATTTGATCGTTCACGCTCTCCGTAGTTCCCCTGTGGCGCGAGCACAGGGCGACTGTTGCGCGCCTTTAGCGAGCATGCGCGTTTCCTGTCACTTGTGCAGTGAATCGTGCCGCCTGCGCTGTGCGGAGATGCAGGGGGAACCTTATCTGATGGGGAAACGCAGCTCGACGTAACACCGGTATATCTATGTGGAAAACGCTATTTTGCTGCTGGAGTCCTCCTCACTCTCCATCTCTCTGTGTGTGCTGTACGTTAACACCCACCAGCGGAAACACCCACCTACTCAACTGACAGACGGAATCTCACTATACATCAGCCAATCGCATCCTCCCCTCTCTCATGACAAGGCGCGCACGAGTCCTGTCATGGGTTAAAGGTTCATTGTGCGACCTGAGTAATGTGCAGTAGCGGGGTGTCGGCAATAGTAAGTGCGTTACAGTTACAGTCAAAGTAATTAGTTAGTTACTCTCATCACTGCATATCAACCGTCCCAGCTTCGCTGCAATGGCTCCCGGTTGCTTTAGAATAGATTTTAAAATTTGATTGTTTGTTTTCATCTTATTGGGCTAGCACCCCCAGTATCTGATTGAGCTCCACCAAATCCATGCCCCTGCCAGAACATTGAGATCCTCCAATCAGCTGCTACTGGCCACACCTTAAACCAGACTCAAAACCAAACATGACCGTGCTTTGTGGCAGCGGCACCGAGGCTCTGAAACAACCTGCCCTGGCACATTCGATCTGTGGTAGACATCTGGCAAAAAACTCTGCTTACCTTATTTAAATTTTAACTTATTTTTTTTCTATTTTATTTTCATTCTATTTTATTGCATTGTGTTTATGTATGTAAGCTTTTAAGTTTTTACCTTATTTCCTGACATGTGATATCTGTGTAGCACTTTGGTCAACCCTGGTTGTTTTAAAGGTGCTTTATAAATGAGTTGAGTTGAGTACCCAAATACAGAGATGAGTTCTTGCAGGTTTAATAAATTCAAAAAGATATAACAGAAACAACATCCAAAAATAAAACCAAAAAATCCAGGAGAGGTTAGGAGAAAACACACACGGGGAGCCAAGTAACAGCAAGGAACCAGCACTGAAGAACTGCACAGAGGGATTATATATGGGAGACAGAACAAAGGTTGGAGTAATTGGCTGATATAGAGCAGGTGTGGATAGAAGTGACTAGAAGGGAGCTAGGGGAAAGGCACAAGGGGCAACAGAAACTAAGTCAAGAATGCTTAATTATAGGACAAAATGGAAATTAAACCAAATATCAAGAAAATAGGACGACTTAGATGACTCAAAACTCAAAGTCCATTTTTAGGTTTGGATTATGAAACAATGGCTTTTTATCTGAAAAGTTTGGGAAAGCTTAGCATGTCAGGCGTGCAGCAGGGAAGTTAATGTCCTTCTCCCCAGATGTTCCAGACCTCCAGTCTCTGGCATCTCAAATGCTCTCGGATCTCACTCACATTCTGGTAGACCCCTGTAGGACAGTCTGCAAAGCCTGCTGAATTGAGCCCCTACAGAACCTGGCTACCTCTCCATCGCTCAAATAAGCAAATCAATCAGTAATCAGATTTTATCACCAACTCCTTCTTGTTGAGCCTGCTTTCTCCTCTCAGACCAAACAGAAAGATCATCTGACCTCCTGCAGTTCTCCACTTCCAGATTCTTCTTTCTTTTTTAATTAAAACATTAAATTCAATGGTTCGTTGTATGATTCTGCATGTGGGTCAAAAAACTACAAACCAACATGACACATCCTAGTCCACTATGTTAAGACCTATAAGGTCAGGAGTGTCTTTCATTTCTTTAATGATTTCTCCACCATGTAAAAAAACAAGCCTTATTCTGACATCTTAAAACTGTAGATTTGCATCAATTCAAACACTGCATTTAGGTAACTTTAACGACATGTTTAAAAACCTCTTATGCAACTTCTGTAAATGCTCAAGTGTCTGCTGGTAAATGATTATTTTTAAATATGTACAGCTTTGTTCAAAAAAGGGGAAGGTAAATTAAATGTGAACCCCAAGGGAACTGGGTTTCTCTTCCTTTCTATTGTTTTTAAAAGCTTCACATGATAAACAAAGATATTGCAATATTTCTCACCCGTTTGAAGACGATCATCTGAATGCAATATTCACGAGAGGAACACCGTTTTTTCTTAATCTTTATCGTTATCAACAGCCTCACATTTGCCTTAAGTGAATGCTTAATTTATTATTTCATGAGACACACAAAACCTAAGACTGAACTGATATAAGAAAAAAAATGTGAAAACAGCAAAGGAAGAGATTAAAGATAACACGTCACCAAATATGTGAAACCAAAAAACACAAGCGGCTGGCTCATCAAAAATCACATTTTTATATTGAGCATAAAGTCAGAAAACGTCTTTGCAACACATCTAAATAAACCAATGTATACTTTCATTCTACTTTCTGAGGAAAAACAAACATTTGATTTAAAAACATTTTACTTGCTTGTTTCCATTTCTTGTAAACTTTCACACCTCAGATCTTGTAAAATGTGTTAACCATAATATGCATCTTCGTAAAGGTGACAGGAGATGAGTGTTTCCTCTTTTCTGAGAAAAGAAGCTGATTAAAAGTTACATTAAGTCTCAATCCTTGCTTTGTTTGCAAGCAGAACTGCAACAAATGTAAAAGTGTGAAAGCAGAGGAATTACAGCAATTTTATAGCAAATATTTATTAAAAAAACATCTTGTAAGTGCAAATAAAGTTGCAAAATTAACTCAGGAAATGGAATGGAGAAAAAAAAGGACTTTAAAGGCGAACTTCGGTCAGCAAGGAACAACTAATGGATCATTATTTATACCTAAAACTAATATGTTTGTGGTGATTTACAGTTTTTTCTGATTGCTTAAGCACATTTTTTGTAACTATTGGCTATTTTTGCAAAACTCTACACACAAATAAGAAAACCTTTCACCCAATTACCAAAACATTGTAGTTCTCTTGCAAAAGCGAACACAGCTAGATTAACTCAGCACACCTTTGTAAAAATTGTGTTTTCGTATCAGACAGTAAACACAAGCCATCATCTACTAAGCACACAATGTGCCAACTACACACTGATGGTATGAATACAAAACACATCTGGCTTTCTCTTTCTCTGTGTACAGATGTCAATTTGAGGTCATACTTTTGTCATAGTGTCATGTAAACATACAAGGATCCAAATTTCAAGTATCGCTGTTTATTCACACTCATCAAAACCAAGACAAAGTCAGAACACAAAATAGTAATTTCACAAAAAACAAAAAAACAATCAGCCTACATCATGTCGTCTTTCTGGGTCCGGCCACAAAATTTCGTCCACATCGCATGCGATATGCTCCAGTCCAAAGCACCGGGGAAAATATCTTCTTGAATGCCGTATCCAGGCCTGACATGATGCCTGGTCAATATCTCCACATGCCTCCTCCATTGCCTGTAAAAGGGCTGCCTGTTGATGAGGATGACGGTCGTACACTTTCCAGCGCCAGGCAGAGAAGAACTCCTCGATGGGATTTAAGAATGGAGAGTATGGAGGCAGGTTGAGTGCCATGAAGAATGGGTGGTCTGTAAACCAGTTGCGGACCAAAGCAGCCCTATGGAAACTAACATTGTCCCATATGATGACATATCGGGTATGCTCTGGTCTCTGAACAGTGAGCATGTCATGTAAGGTGTCCAGGAATGCAATAATGTGTGCAGTGTTGTATGGGCCTATGGTTGCATGATGGTGAACAACACCATTTTGGCTTATAGCTGCACACATGGTTATGTTACCACCACGTTGTCCTGGGACATTGATGATGGCACGGTGTCCAATAATGTTCCTGCCACGTCTCCTGGTTTTACTGAGGTTAAAACCAGCTTCATCTACAAAAAGTAGCTCATGTCCCATGGCATCTGCTTCTAGTTCCATCACTCTCTGGACAAGACAAAACAAATGCATCACATCAGGCCCATGCACAGCACTACAGTATGCACTTCCAAATTCAGAACCAACGACACTATAGCTTACCTGCACATAGTCATATCGCAGTTGCTTTACATGTTCTGTGTTTCTCTGGAAAGGAACTCTGTAAATTTGCTTCATTCTTATTCTGTGGCGCGCAAGTACACGACTTAGTGAAGAAATGCTTACACTGTGTATATTTCGAAAGATGGTGTCATTTTCAATTATGCGCTGCTGTATTTCATGCAGTCTTATTGCATTATTGGCAATCACCATGTTCACTATATGGGTCTCTTGCTCTGGAGTGAACATTCTTCCTCTGCCCCCAACACCTGGACGTCTAGCAATTCTGTAAAGTAACAATATCAGTATTTTTGCATGTATGGTACTGTTGTGTTTCTCATTAGAGTATGGTGGTGCTAAAAAGTACTTACCGATTCTCATTTCGAAATGTCCTAACGATGCTTTCCACAGTGTAGCGGCTCAAATTAGGCTGAACCTGTTGGCCAGCTTCCCTCAGGGTCATCCCATGGTTGATGACATGGTCCACTATTGTAGCTCTGATGTCATCAGTTATTCTATTTCTTACACTTCTTGCCCTTCGTCTTTCCCCTCCTCGTCCTCTTCTTGCTCCTCCTTGTCCTCTTCCTCTAATTTCCTCTAACCCTCTTGCTTCTTCAACTCCACGTCCTCTCCCTCGGCCTCCTCTGATTCTCACTCTTCTCACTCTTACTGCTTCATCCATTGTACTTCACACAGACAGCTTACCTGTGGCTTATTTATAGTGCTTAGGCTGATTGCAAAGTGAACTAATTATCTAAAACAGTTTTCACATGTGGAAGTGTGCCAGACAGTTGGCAAAATAGTGTTAATGATAGCCATACATGTGTATACTTTTGCTAGGAGTGTGTTGGAAATGTGGTAATAGAGTGTTGTGCAGTGAATTGTGCCTACAGTTTTGCAAAATGTGCGTTAAAAAATTGCAAACTGAGTGCAATGCAGTGTTTGTGCTTTTAGTTTTGGAAACTCAGTGAGTGGTTTTGCTATACGTATTAATAGTTTTAGAAATTGTGCTACAAGAATCACGATTAGTGCTTAAGCATTCAGAAAAAACTGTAATGAATTTAGCATGAATCAGTAAGAAAAAGAAAAATTATAATTTTCGTCATGATCACTGAGTCTGGGAGCGGCCATTTTTGAACTACAAGACACATCTGCAATCAACTTCACCATTGAAATTCACCAGAGCTATAGTGAAACTGACAATGCCCACGTGCATGGCAGCTGGATGCTGGAATACATCGGGTAAAAGTAAAAAAAAAAAACCAGTAGGTGGCAGTAGTGTTCTTTGACCAACATGGATGTCTCCAGTAAAGCACATTCAGATGAAAATTACTCTTCAATAAAAAGACTTATCATTTATTGAACAATATGTAAAAACTTCATATTTAAAGTACTTTCAGAAGTTTGAATTCTGAATATGAGCGGACTTTTTCTTTAAATTTACAGATATTGACAGGCTCAACAAAACTAAAAATTCAGACCGAGGCACAAGTGAAGGAAACAACTTGTTTTTTCAAAGTTACCTTGTACATTATACCCTTGTTAATAGCTAGTTATTGCCTTCAGAAACCTAATTTTATTTTGTTTATTTCCTTATTCACACTGCAACAACGATCTAGAAATAAGTAAAAGTTTCTTAAATTAAATGTATTTAACTTTATTTTGAGAAGGTAAATGAGATGATTTGCCAATGGAATGAGTGTTTCTACTTTTAAAATAAGATAATTAAATAATATGCACTTGAAATAAGACAGTGCAATTGTGTTTTCTTATTTTAAATCTAAATTGTCTTGTTCCATTGGCAAGATGACTATTTAACCTCCTCAATTCAAAAACAATTGCACTAATTTTAAGAAAAAATTACTTATCTAGATAAAAAAAATTTCAGTGCATTTTGTCATTTTCCTGCCCCTTTTCCATCACCTCCACCTCTCATCATACTATTCCTCCTCATTTGCTTTACTATTTTGACCGGTATCCTGTCTGTCTTCATTGGCTCCATCATCCCGTCTGACACCCGCCTTCTTAGCAACTTATAACAATAACGGGAACATCAGAACGATACTTTCCAATGGAGGAGCAGAAGTAAAATACAGAAAAACGCATTAAAGGAAACTACTTTACATGCAAACAGATTAGTGGAATAACCTTTTTTTTTTTGTATCTCTCTTGAGCTAAAAATAGATATATATTAATGAAAGTGAAGGTTTTAATTACTTCATTTGAACATAGACTCTCCTAAAACGCTTTTAGTTTTTAATAAACAGATGCATTCTTTTTCCTTGTCAATCAGAATGGACTTACATCAATTTTAATTTATAAATCAGATTAATTACTTGTAGCTGTGCCAAGAGCTGATAGGCCACTTTAACTACTCAGGTCCAATTTTTAGGAAGGCCATGCATCATAAAAGTCTTTAAACATTTTATTCTCTCTCTCTCTTGTCGAAGAGACCATAAAAACTAAAAAAATAAAGAATATAAAACATTTCAATTGCACGTTCATAAACTAAATGTCCCTGACTACACAGATTTAAAAGAAAATTGGTCAAACTGGATTAAACAGGAGATGGATCATACATGCAACATGATCAACATGAAACATTCAAATAATCAACACAAGTTACCGTGTGCGCCTTTCAAACCAGAACAGAATAATCTTTTCCTCTTGAGTGGATCTGTAACTTTGCAATACTTCTTCTTCTTCTTGTGAGGTATTATGGCGGTTGGCAAACTGGTGAGAAGTGCATTACCGCCACCAACTGATGTGGAGTAAAGCAAGGAAACAGTTTAACTTAACCCAACATAATAAATACTTAATCATGTTTGCCCCTCATAATTTTAATTTATCTTTAAGTCATCGTCACTCTGCCAGTTTCTGATGGTCCTATCGGTTTTCCCATCATGCTTTCAACCATTTCCCAGTTTAAGTCTTTAACTTCCAGATTTTTTTCTGCAGCTTTTACCATTATTTAGATTTTTTTTTCTTGTCATCTGTGCAGTACAACCGTAGAACAACCGTACAACCGTCCTACCGTCCTACTCTATTCTAGTCAGAATATGAGTCTGATGCTGCTCCATAGAGCTGTGATTATGGGGCGTGTTTTTAACGGACCTACAACCAATAAGAGCAACGGAGTGCGTGACGTATGTTAAGCGACGCATAGTTGTTGTCAACAAAAATCAAAGCGTGCAGTTGCACACCTAGAATAAGAAGATGAGCCTTGATCGCGTTTCTCTGTTCCTCTTTTAAAATTTATTTGCTGTCGATATCTTCTAGAACAGACCTAATAGCAGAATCTACTCACCTCAACTCTCCAGCGGCAGCCATTGTTGTTGTCACCCAAGCGCGCTTTGGTCACGTGGTTGATTACGTTACTGTTGATCATCTGTCCATCATCGTATAAAGCCCGCCCTGACAATTTGATTGGCCCGACCAGATATTGTGCGAGCATACTCGCGCTACTATTGAGCAATGCCAGACCGAACTTCCCAACCTCAAACGTTGTGGGCGGGACTAAGTTCGGAATGGCACCCAGGCTAGTACAATTGATCACTTCCACCATGAATAGAACAAAATCTTTCTTTTTAACAATTAGTGAATTTTCTTCAATTTTGGGACATTTCTCCAGAGGTTTTGAACCGTAGGTTTGTTTTTTTCTGACTGGGACGGGATCCTTTTTGCAGCTTCAGCTTAAGTTATTCCAAGTTCAAATTTTCATTTTTTAATTTCCTCAGACCTTTTGCTTGCTTCACAGCCACGATAAGCAGCAGTATGTTCCCCACCAGTTACAACATTTTATCTTGGCTTTTTTTCCACATTTTGCGTACTCATGCTCTCCTGCACACCTTCCACATCGCTGTTTTCCTTTACATACTGCTGCTATGTGTCTGAATGTTTGGCAATTAAAACATCTCAGAGGTGGAAGATTGTAAATGTTAACATTATAGCTGATGTTACCAATGAACACTTTGCTGGGTAATTGCTCTTCCTCGAATTTAATTAACACAGATAAACTGTCAGATCTTTCTCAGTTTCTTGTTGTTTTTAACCGTTTCACTTCTTTTACTTTTTCACCGCTTATGTTTTCTAGAATCTCTTTTCAGACACTCTTAATGGAACTCCTCCAATGACTCCCCTGCTGATCTTTTTGTTCTCCACCAAACTTTACTGAACTCTTATCCCCTCAATTTTGTTGATCCGAACGGCTTTTCCTTGCTGGGCGCTGTCTCTGCAGTTAATTAACAGGTCTCCACTGTTAGGGATTCTGGCACCTCTGACTTCTCCAACAAGTTTATCAGAGATGGCAAAAGTACTCACTTTCCGTACGTGAGTAAAAGTACAGATACTTGTGTTAAAAAATACTCTGGTAAAAGTGGAAGTACTGATTAAACTTCTTTACTCAAGTAAAAGTAACAAAGTACAGGCTTGTAAATTTACTTAAAGTATAAAAGTAAAAGTAGAAACCACTTTTTTCATGCCGTTGCCTACATTTTAAATGGATGTCTGCCAATAGGACTAGATCTCCGTTGTGTTCATTTTCAATCATCTCGTCGTCCATGCTACTATGCTAACGCCACCGCCACCAAGCTGCAATGATTCGCCGCGAATGAATACCGCCGAATCTGTCGATTCATCTTGTAGTGGTGCGTCAAATGCAACGTAGATTCCCATCCAATTAGATTGAATTTGGTATTGATGACGTGAAAAATAATAACGGTAACTCCATTGAAATGATTCAAAACTAAAGTAACGAGCCAATTTTTTAAAATGTAAGGAGTAGAAAGTACAGATATTTGTGTAAAAATGTAAGGAGTAGAAGTAAAAAGTCGCCATAAAAATAAGTAGTAAAGTAAAGTAAAAATATCAGAAAAATCTGCTTGAGTACAGTAATGAAGTATTTGTACTTCGTTACTTCCCATCTCTGAAGTTTATTTATGGTTTTTGTTAAGTAAAGCGGATTCCAATTTGCAAAAGAGTCTGCCTGATTAACGACTCTGAATATGACTTTGTATTCATTTTGTTTAGCTGTGGAATGTATGGATTGATCATCACTTGAATGTTCTGAACCGGACTTCCCCTCAATTGATCTCTGTTTTTTTGAGGCAACCCTCTTCCATCCCACAAGAATCGCTTCCTGTTTCCTCACTACTCACGGCCCTGTACATTTCTCTACACACGCCATGCACCAAACGACCATACGCCACCGCTGTGACTCGTCTCCCCACGTGGTTTCCTGTCTGCCGGCGTGTTTCTCCACGTTGCAATGCTGGAATGCGTCTGCTAACCTGACAACAGCCAGATGCATGTCTCGCTCCGCCTAGTTCCACTCACATACATCTGGGAAACCGCTCATAGAAAGTGATTTCCCCAACCGAATTTATGGTCTGGCCAATCAGGACGCAGGGCGGGTGTGTCCTGCATGTGACGTAGTGGAGAAGCGAGTTCTTTAAGTCGGTCGTCTATACTTTGTTGGTTGGCTTCTTTTTTAAAAATAAGTCTGCTGTGCACAATGTTGCCTTTTACCCGCACATTTTCATGGCACAAACGACATTGATCATTTACCGACATTGCGCTGATTCCACTGTTGCTATATCCAAGATGTTGGCTGTTCTGTTTTGTTTTTTTCCTGCGTAGCTCTCACAGCGTCACGGGTTAGCTTCGGTGTGAGTGGTTGAAATAGCACGTCGATAAAGATGACAGACAAGTGGCTTATCCAATCATATGCAAGGAGTTTTGATAAGGCCCAGCCTTCAGTAAAGGCAATTCCTATAGCGGTGTCCCAGATGTATGTGAGTGGAGCTAGGCGGAGCGAGACATGCATCTGGCTGTTGTCAGGTTATGCGTCTGCAGCCATATTGGATTACCCATCAGTCAGTTCAAATCCACTGATTGGACTAGTCATGTGACCTCTATCCACATACAACTCAAAAACAGTAAATTAACTTTACTAAATCAATTAAAAGAAATATTTTTAAATTAAAAAACCATCCTAACCAAAGACAAAATGTTTAACTCTTAACCATACCCTGGACAGTCACAGCCACGTTCTATCCTTTTCAAATATGGAAGGTCTCTTTGCATCTTCCTCCACTTGCTACATGCTATGCTACATGCTAAGCATTGCTGCGTGTTCTGAGGATGAAATGTAAAAGGAAAAACACTGCGACAACTGCAGGTATAATGCAGTGAAGTTGCGTCCTGGTGAGATGTTCCTGCCCTGTTGTTGGAATGTTTGTTACTCAAGCAGCCAGAAGATCCTGGCTTATTGAAATAACTTTGTTTAATAGATTTGGAGAGAAAATTATATATATATAAGTAAGATATCTGAAAATGTGTTTATTTCTATCCCTCTTTCATGGGAGATACATTCTGAGTTTTCAAGGACAAACAAAGAACGTTTAAAATTATATCTGCTTTTTTTTACATTCTTTGCTGATGTTTTAACGCCTCAGATCTTGATAAGGTTTTCAAACGCCGGCTGGGTGAGGTGGTGGTAGACTTATGTCTTCTGCATTTCCAGACAGGAAGTTTGTTCTTACTTAGCGAGTAGAAAAACAGAACAAAATTCAAGTTTACCTCTTATGCTACAGACCTTTCTTATGCAGAAATTTGCCGGCAGAATATGTTCGCTATTATTATCCTGGTGCCTGCAGTTTAGATTATTTAGATGAAAAACACCTACCATCCGCCGCGGTGAACCGCGAGGCGGCGACCGGGCCAGAGGCTGCTGTTGAATGGAATCCTACTGACAGAAAAAAGTCGCTAGATTTGGCGCTAGCCGCTTTTTTGAAATAAAGTCTTAGAGTGGTCTGAAAAGTCGCTAAATATATCGACTAAAGTACTAAGTTCTCACACTGCTCTTCGCATTGTTTTCAGAGGGTTTGTTTGGAGACACACATAATATTATTAGGCGTTCTGATGGCATTTTGGTGAAATTTTTTTTTAATCAAAAACATAATTAATGTGCACAAATAAGGAATAGTTGTATTAACTATATATGAAAGCGCTGTTTTATGGGGCTCCCAGGAAAGTGGGGCCCTATGCAACTGCCTAGTATTGCCTAATGGTAAATCTACCCCTGAATAGCATCTATGAGGTGCAGCTGTGTTATTTTTTGTTTCTCACATCTGTGGAATGTCATGCAAATAGTGGTGTCCATATTCAGTCCTAAGGTCTGCTATCTGCCATGTTCAAATTGCATTTCTAGAAAGACAAACAGCTGCAGTGGATTACAAACAAGGAACTAGCAGCTTCCTGGAAATAGAGTGGAGTAGAAAGTAAAATATTCAACTTTGAAATGTAGTGGAGGGACAGTTTTCATCCTAACTTACTTTATCTGAAACTCTGGAAGCAGAACACTAAGGTATGAGGCATTAACAACAAGCTGGATCAAAGACCAGACAAAAATGACATCAGTTTCTGAGACGGATGCATCAACTGCCTATCAGCTAGTCAGCAGCAAACTCTGTAAACCTCTGATTTCCTGTACCTGACAGAGTCCTGTCATGTGCAGAAACACTCATATGACTCTCCAGTCATTGGCAGGTTAGAATATGGGCAAGAAGTTGGAGAACCACTTTGTGGCAACGGTGTGGAAACAATCATCTGATCCTGAATATCAACAAAACAAGGGAGATGATCGTAAATATCAGAAGAGAGAGAAATTAGTAAAATGACCACATTACCACATGAAAGAAGAAGTGAACTATAAATACTTTTGTGTTCACCTAAACAACAGGTGTGACTGGAAACTACGTCCTCACTCTGCTACATTCTACTTCTCTCCTAATCTGCCGTATTTGATCGTTTAACCCCTAACTTTATCTTTTTTCTGCTTTTGCTTATCATAGTAGCTGCATCTGTCCTGTTTAGTTGTGACACCAACCTGGAAAGAGGCATCTGCCAGGCTGCTGCCATCAACAACTTCAGTTACAGATGATAAGGATGGGCTGTTTTTTTCAGTGTTCCTGTTTCTCTCTTAGATACTGTATATGTTTTAACATCCAAATTACCAAATTATCTTTAGAGCCTTACATGAACAAATTGATCCACAGAATCTTGCATCCTAATATACTTCTGAAAGTCATATTCACTGCCACTCACCCCCAAATTACAGAAAAGCAACAGATGAGAAAACAGGATTAATTTAAATAAATGCCTTATACAGTTTTTCAGATAAATATTCCTTGGATATATACAACAGAATATGCAACACATTTCCTGATTTAAGGATTACTTCTTGAATGAGTAAGAATTTCCTGTGTCCGACAAAACATAGTTTTTTTTTATTAAAATGCTGTATAAGTATCTGAGTGGAAAAAGTATGTGTGAGAGGAGAGTGTCTATATATAAATAGAATGAATGAGTAGACCTAATGTAAAGCAGTTTCCAAAAAGGAGCAGTTCTTTTGCACGTTTATGTCCAAAATCCTGTCCTACAACTCGATTTTGGAATGTTTGCTGTTGGAATGTTTTCTGTGAACTCGTCTTAAACTCCAGGAGATGATTTTACAAAGAACATTATTAAAAAAACAGCAACATCCTCTTCACCAAAGTGATGAACATCAAGAGAGTCAGAAATGAACAAGTTTTGTTTTTTTCTTGATTCCACTGATATTTCCTGTGGTTTATTGAATGATTAATAATGACCAGGGGTGGAGAGTAACGTATTACATTTACTCACGATTCTATTGAGTACTTTTTATGAGTAATTTGTAATTTTCTGAGTAGTTTTTGAAATATGTAATTTTTACTTGTACTCGAGTAAATTCTAACCTAAGTAGTTTTACTTCGCTACATTTAAAACCCCCTCACGTTACTGAGTAAAAAAAATAAAAAAAATACTGATGTTGAAAAAATTAAATGCGGCCGGAAATTTAAATCCCTGTGTCACGGAACCGACACTTAATGGCCATTAAAAAATAGAAGACTTTTGAATTTTAACAGCACTATATTTACACAATTCAAACATATAAGCCATTGATGTAAAAACAAGTGTCAGTTAAAATCACAATTAAAGTAAAACAAGTGCCAGTTAAAAATCACTATTAAAGTAAAACAAGTGTCAGTTAAAAATCACTATTAAAGTAAAACAAGTGTCAGTTAAAAAATCACTATTAAAGTAAAACAAGTGTCAGTTAAAATCACTATTAAAGTAAAACAAGTGTCAGTTAAAAATCACTATTAAAGTAAAACAAGTGTCAGTAAAAAATCACTATTAAAGTAAAACAAGTGTCAGTTAAAATCACTATTAAAGTAAAACAAGTGTCAGTTAAAAATCACTATTAAAGTAAAACAAGTGTCAGTTAAAAAAATCACTATTAACGTAAAACAAGTGTCAGTTAAAATCACTATTAAAGTAAAACAAGTGCCAGTTAAAAATCCCTATTAAAGTAAAACAAGTGTCAGTTAAAAATCACTATTAAAGTAAAACAAGTGTCAGTTAAAAATCACTATTAAAGTAAAACAAGTGTCAGTTAAAAAAATCACTATTAAAGTAAAACAAGTGTCAGTTAAAATCACTATTAAACTAAAACAAGTGTCAGTTAAAAATCACTATTAAAGTAAAACAAGTGTCAGTTAAAAAATCACTATTTAAGTAAAACAAGTGTCAGTTAAAATCACTATTAAAGTAAAACAAGTGTCAGTTAAAAATCACTATTAAAGTAAAACAAGTGTCAGTTAAAAAAATTACTATTAAAGTAAAACAAGTTTCAGTTAAAAATCACTATTAAAGTAAAACAAGTGTCAGTTAAAAAATCACTATTAAAGTAAAACAAGTGTCATTTAAAATCACTATTAAAGTAAAACAAGTGTCAGTTAAAAATCACTATTAAAGTAAAACAAGTGTCAGTTAAAAAATCACTATTAAAGTAAAACAAGTGCCAGTTAAAAATCACTATTAAAGTAAAACAAGTGTCAGTTAAAAATCACTATTAAAGTAAAACAAGTGTCAGTTAAAAAACCACTATTAAAGTAAAACAAGTGTCAGTTAAAAATCATTATTAAAGTAAAACAAGTGTCAGTTAAAAAATCACTATTAAAGTAAAACAAGTGTCAGTTAAAATCACTATTAAAGTAAAACAAGTGTCAGTTAAAAATCACTATTAAAGTAAAACAAGTGTCAGTTAAAAATCACTATTAACGTAAAACAAGTGTCAGTTAAAATCACTTTTAAAGTAAAACAAGTGCCAGTTAAAAATCACTATTAAAGTACAACAAGTGTCAGTTAAAAATCAATATTAAAGTAAAACAAGTGTCAGTTAAAAAAATCACTATTAAAGTAAAACAAGTGTCAGTTAAAATCACTATTAAAGTAAAACAAGTGTCAGTTAAAAAAATCACTATTAAAGTAAAACAAGTGTCAGTTAAAATCACTATTAAAGTAAAACAAGTGTCAGTTAAAAATCAATATTAAAGTAAAACAAGTGTCAGTTAAAATCACTATTAAAGTAAAACAAGTGTCAGTTAAAAAATCACTATTAAAGTAAAACAAGTGTCAGTTAAAATCACTATTAAAGTAAAACAAGTGTCAGTTAAAAATCACTATTAAAGTAAAACAAGTGTCAGTTAAAATCACTATTAAAGTAAAACAAGTGCCAGTTAAAAATCCCTATTAAAGTAAAACAAGTGTCAGTTAAAAATCACTATTAAAGTAAAACAAGTGTCAGTTAAAAATCACTATTAAAGTAAAACAAGTGTCAGTTAAAAAACCACTATTAAAGTAAAACAAGTGTCAGTTAAAAAATCACTATTAAAGTAAAACAAGTGTCAGTTAAAAATCCCTATTAAAGTAAAACAAGTGTCAGTTAAAAATCACTATTAAAGTAAAACAAGTGTCAGTTAAAATCACTATTAAAGTAAAACAAGTGCCAGTTAAAAATCCCTATTAAAGTAAAACAAGTGTCAGTTAAAAATCACTATTAAAGTAAAACAAGTGTCAGTTAAAAATCACTATTAAAGTAAAACAAGTGTCAGTTAAAAAACCACTATTAAAGTAAAACAAGTGTCAGTTAAAAAAATCACTATTAAAGTAAAACAAGTGTCAGTTAAAATCACTATTAAAGTAAAACAAGTGTCAGTTAAAATCACTATTAAAGTAAAACAAGTGCCAGTTAAAAATCCCTATTAAAGTAAAACAAGTGTCAGTTAAAAATCACTATTAAAGTAAAACAAGTGTCAGTTAAAAATCACTATTAAAGTAAAACAAGTGTCAGTTAAAAATCACTATTAAAGTAAAACAAGTGTCAGTTAAAAAAATCACTATTAAAGTAAAACAAGTGTCAGTTAAAATCACTATTAAAGTAAAACAAGTGTCAGTTAAAATCACTATTAAAGTAAAACAAGTGTCAGTTAAAAAAATCACTATTAAAGTAAAACAAGTGTCAGTTAAAATCACTATTAAAGTAAAACAAGTGTCAGTTAAAAATCAATATTAAAGTAAAACAAGTGTCAGTTAAAATCACTATTAAAGTAAAACAAGTGTCAGTTAAAAAATCACTATTAAAGTAAAACAAGTGTCAGTTAAAATCACTATTAAAGTAAAACAAGTGTCAGTTAAAAATCACTATTAAAGTAAAACAAGTGTCAGTTAAAATCACTATTAAAGTAAAACAAGTGCCAGTTAAAAATCCCTATTAAAGTAAAACAAGTGTCAGTTAAAAATCCCTATTAAAGTAAAACAAGTGTCAGTTAAAAATCCCTATTAAAGTAAAACAAGTGTCAGTTAAAAATCACTATTAAAGTAAAACAAGTGTCAGTTAAAAAACCACTATTAAAGTAAAACAAGTGTCAGTTAAAAAAATCACTATTAAAGTAAAACAAGTGTCAGTTAAAATCACTATTAAAGTAAAACAAGTGTCAGTTAAAATCACTATTAAAGTAAAACAAGTGCCAGTTAAAAATCCCTATTAAAGTAAAACAAGTGTCAGTTAAAAATCACTATTAAAGTAAAACAAGTGTCAGTTAAAAATCACTATTAAAGTAAAACAAGTGTCAGTTAAAAAACCACTATTAAAGTAAAACAAGTGTCAGTTAAAAAATCACTATTAAAGTAAAACAAGTGTCAGTTAAAATCACTATTAAAGTAAAACAAGTGTCAGTTAAAAATCACTATTAAAGTAAAACAAGTGTCAGTTAAAATCACTATTAAAGTAAAACAAGTGCCAGTTAAAAATCCCTATTAAAGTAAAACAAGTGTCAGTTAAAAATCACTATTAAAGTAAAACAAGTGTCAGTTAAAAATCACTATTAAAGTAAAACAAGTGTCAGTTAAAAAACCACTATTAAAGTAAAACAAGTGTCAGTTAAAAAAATCACTATTAAAGTAAAACAAGTGTCAGTTAAAATCACTATTAAAGTAAAACAAGTGTCAGTTAAAATCACTATTAAAGTAAAACAAGTGCCAGTTAAAAATCCCTATTAAAGTAAAACAAGTGTCAGTTAAAAATCACTATTAAAGTAAAACAAGTGTCAGTTAAAAATCACTATTAAAGTAAAACAAGTGTCAGTTAAAAATCACTATTAAAGTAAAACAAGTGTCAGTTAAAAAAATCACTATTAAAGTAAAACAAGTGTCAGTTAAAATCACTATTAAAGTAAAACAAGTGTCAGTTAAAATCACTATTAAAGTAAAACAAGTGTCAGTTAAAAAAATCACTATTAAAGTAAAACAAGTGTCAGTTAAAATCACTATTAAAGTAAAACAAGTGTCAGTTAAAAATCAATATTAAAGTAAAACAAGTGTCAGTTAAAATCACTATTAAAGTAAAACAAGTGTCAGTTAAAAAATCACTATTAAAGTAAAACAAGTGTCAGTTAAAATCACTATTAAAGTAAAACAAGTGTCAGTTAAAAATCACTATTAAAGTAAAACAAGTGTCAGTTAAAATCACTATTAAAGTAAAACAAGTGCCAGTTAAAAATCCCTATTAAAGTAAAACAAGTGTCAGTTAAAAATCACTATTAAAGTAAAACAAGTGTCAGTTAAAAATCACTATTAAAGTAAAACAAGTGTCAGTTAAAAAAACACTATTAAAGTAAAACAAGTGTCAGTTAAAAAATCACTATTAAAGTAAAACAAGTGTCAGTTAAAATCACTATTAAAGTAAAACAAGTGTCAGTTAAAAATCACTATTAAAGTAAAACAAGTGTCAGTTAAAATCACTATTAAAGTAAAACAAGTGCCAGTTAAAAATCTCTATTAAAGTAAAACAAGTGTCAGTTAAAAATCACTATTAAAGTAAAACAAGTGTCAGTTAAAAATCACTATTAAAGTAAAACAAGTGTCAGTTAAAAAACCACTATTAAAGTAAAACAAGTGTCAGTTAAAAAAATCACTATTAAAGTAAAACAAGTGTCAGTTAAAATCACTATTAAAGTAAAACAAGTGTCAGTTAAAATCACTATTAAAGTAAAACAAGTGCCAGTTAAAAATCCCTATTAAAGTAAAACAAGTGTCAGTTAAAAATCACTATTAAAGTAAAACAAGTGTCAGTTAAAAATCACTATTAAAGTAAAACAAGTGTCAGTTAAAAAACCACTATTAAAGTAAAACAAGTGTCAGTTAAAAAATCACTATTAAAGTAAAACAAGTGTCAGTTAAAATCACTATTAAAGTAAAACAAGTGTCAGTTAAAAATCCCTATTAAAGTAAAACAAGTGTCAGTTAAAATCACTATTAAAGTAAAACAAGTGCCAGTTAAAAATCCCTATTAAAGTAAAACAAGTGTCAGTTAAAAATCACTATTAAAGTAAAACAAGTGTCAGTTAAAAATCACTATTAAAGTAAAACAAGTGTCAGTTAAAAAACCACTATTAAAGTAAAACAAGTGTCAGTTAAAAAAATCACTATTAAAGTAAAACAAGTGTCAGTTAAAATCACTATTAAAGTAAAACAAGTGTCAGTTAAAATCACTATTAAAGTAAAACAAGTGCCAGTTAAAAATCCCTATTAAAGTAAAACAAGTGTCAGTTAAAAATCACTATTAAAGTAAAACAAGTGTCAGTTAAAAATCACTATTAAAGTAAAACAAGTGTCAGTTAAAAAAATCACTATTAAAGTAAAACAAGTGTCAGTTAAAATCACTATTAAAGTAAAACAAGTGTCAGTTAAAAATCACTATTAAAGTAAAACAAGTGTCAGTTAAAAAATCACTATTTAAGTAAAACAAGTGTCAGTTAAAATCACTATTAAAGTAAAACAAGTGTCAGTTAAAAATCACTATTAAAGTAAAAGAAGTGTCAGTTAAAAAAATTACTATTAAAGTAAAACAAGTTTCAGTTAAAAATCACTATTAAAGTAAAACAAGTGTCAGTTAAAAAATCACTATTAAAGTAAAACAAGTGTCATTTAAAATCACTATTAAAGTAAAACAAGTGTCAGTTAAAAATCACTATTAAAGTAAAACAAGTGTCAGTTAAAAAATCACTATTAAAGTAAAACAAGTGCCAGTTAAAAATCACTATTAAAGTAAAACAAGTGTCAGTTAAAAATCACTATTAAAGTAAAACAAGTGTCAGTTAAAAATCAGTATTAAAGTAAAACAAGTGTCAGTTAAATCACTATTAAAGTAAAACAAGTGTCAGTTAAAATCACTATTAAAGTAAAACAAGTGTCAGTTAAAAATCACTATTAAAGTAAAACAAGTGTCAGTTAAAAATCACTATTAACGTAAAACAAGTGTCAGTTAAAATCACTTTTAAAGTAAAACAAGTGCCAGTTAAAAATCACTATTAAAGTACAACAAGTGTCAGTTAAAAATCAATATTAAAGTAAAACAAGTGTCAGTTAAAATCACTATTAAAGTAAAACAAGTGTCAGTTAAAAAATCACTATTAAAGTAAAACAAGTGTCAGTTAAAATCACTATTAAAGTAAAACAAGTGTCAGTTAAAAATCACTATTAAAGTAAAACAAGTGTCAGTTAAAATCACTATTAAAGTAAAACAAGTGCCAGTTAAAAATCCCTATTAAAGTAAAACAAGTGTCAGTTAAAAATCACTATTAAAGTAAAACAAGTGTCAGTTAAAAATCACTATTAAAGTAAAACAAGTGTCAGTTAAAAAATCACTATTAAAGTAAAACAAGTGTCAGTTAAAAAAAATCACTATTAAAGTAAAACAAGTGTCAGTTAAAATCACTATTAAAGTAAAACAAGTGTCAGTTAAAATCACTATTAAAGTAAAACAAGTGCCAGTTAAAAATCCCTATTAAAGTAAAACAAGTGTCAGTTAAAAATCCCTATTAAAGTAAAACAAGTGTCAGTTAAAAATCACTATTAAAGTAAAACAAGTGTCAGTTAAAAAAATCACTATTAAAGTAAAACAAGTGTCAGTTAAAATCACTATTAAAGTAAAACAAGTGTCAGTTAAAATCAGTATTAAAGTAAAACAAGTGTCAGTTAAAAAATCACTATTAAAGTAAAACAAGTGTCAGTTAAAATCACTATTAAAGTAAAACAAGTGTCAGTTAAAAATCACTATTAAAGTAAAACAAGTGTCAGTTAAAATCACTATTAAAGTAAAACAAGTGTCAGTTAAAAATCACTATTAAAGTAAAACAAGTGTCAGTTAAAAAAATTACTATTAAAGTAAAACAAGTTTCAGTTAAAATCACTATTAAAGTAAAACAAGTGTCAGTTAAAAATCCCTTTTAAAGTACAACAAGTGTCAGTTAAAAAAATCACTATTAAAGAAAAACAAGTGTCAGTTAAAATCACTATTAAAGTAAAACAAGTGTCAGTTAAAAATCACTATTAAAGTAAAACAAGTGTCAGTTAAAAAATCACTATTAAAGTAAAACAAGTGTCAGTTAAAATCACTATTAAAGTAAAACAAGTGCCAGTTAAAAATCCCTATTAAAGTAAAACAAGTGTCAGTTAAAAATCACTATTAAAGTAAAACAAGTGTCAGTTAAAAATAACTATTAAAGTAAAACAAGTGTCAGTTAAAAAATCACTATTTAAGTAAAACAACTGTCAGTTAAAATCACTATTAAAGTAAAACAAGTGTCAGTTAAAAATCATTAAATGAGGAGCTTGTTAATAACAGTGGGATCCTGTTGCGTTTTAGTTTGATTTCTGGTATCTTTTGGGCATTTAATTTTGTGTGCATTTTGAAAACTTTAAAATGTAGTTTAAATTTCTTTATTCCTATCATGGTGTTGTCTGTTGGACAGTAGGATTGAAAATAGTTTGCACTGCATGGTACAGGTTGTGACTGTCCTTGTGCTGTGAGGAAGTATGTTCCTTATCCCAGCTGATCTTTTGCAAGTGTGGATGTCCACTGAAATACGCCTTGAAATCGATTAAAACACCTTGTGCTCAATTCCATTCATGACTCATCCTTTTTTGCATTAAATAACTCAAAGTAACTAAGTAACTTTTACTCAAATTACATTTTAAATTAAGTAATTTTGTACTTTTACTTGAGTACATTTTGAAATGGGTAAGAGTAAAATTCAGGCAAAGTAAAGATACTTTTACTCAATTACAATTTTTTAGTACTCTTTCCACCTCTGATAATGACCAATTTTAATTAAAAGTTAAAAATGGTTATATTTATGAGTTGTAAACTCAAACCCAGGTTCACAACTAGTTTAAATATACATACATACATATATATATATATATATATATATATATATATATATATATATATATATATATATATATATATATATATGGGTTGATTTTGATTAAATATATAAATTATTAATTGTAATTTATAATCATAATTACTAATAATTTTCATAATCATAAAGGCAAAACGGGCCTTTAAATCCATTTTCCTCTACTTCCCTGAGCTCTGTCTTGACTTCAGTAAGATCACCTCATTTGACTGGAATGTCAATAACCTGAGATGTGTTGCCGAGACCTGTTGCTGTTTGGACCTGTTCACTTCCTGTTTGGATTAACTGAGTGTGCAGCTGCTGCAGCTGTCCAGAGGAACTCCATCTGAAGTTAAGTTATTTTCTCTGTGATATCTCTGTATCTAAGTAACTCTAACTGACTAGTTTAAAACATAGCACCTTCTGCTGCACTTTTCTACTGAGCACTTGTCAGTTTCACACGGTTTTATTTCTGATAGCAAGGAGTAGCTAGCCTAGGCTAGCGCTAGCTTAGCATTGCTATGGCTTCTCTCTCTCCCTCCCTTGACTCTTTTCCAACTCTTCCTTCTTCCTCTCCTCTCTCCTGCTCTCTGTATCAGATGTTCAGTTATTCCTCTGCCTCCTTTAGTGATAATGGGATGTGTAATAAGTGTAGTATTTTTGTAGCTTTGGAGGCGAGTGTGTCAGAGTTAGAATCCAGGCTTCAGGCTGTTGAACATCCAGGAGTTAAAGTAGGCCCCCCACGTAGCTGTCCTCCAAAAGTGCCTGAGCAGCCAGGCGATTGGTTAACTGTACGCAGAAAGCGTAGTCATGGATCTCTGCCCACTGGTCACCACCAACCCGTTCACATTTCTAACCGGTTTTCCCCACTCAGTGACACACCCACTGAGAAGCCCACTCTGGTGATTGGCAGCTCCATAGTCAGAAACGTGGCATTAGAGACACCAGGGACCATAGTCAAATGTTTGCCGGGGGCCAGAACGGGCGACATCAAATCCTACCTGAAACTACTGGCTAAGGATAAGGTTAAATACAGTAAGATTGTTATTCACGCTGGTGGTAATGACACCCGGTTACGCCAATCGGAGGTCACTAAAATTAGTGTTGCTTCGGTGTGTAAGTTTGCCAAAAAAATGTCGGACTCCGTAATTTTCTCTGGTCCCCTCCCTGATCTGACCAGTGATGACATGTTTAGCCGCATGTCGTCATTCAACCGCTGGTTGTCTAGGTGGTGTCCTGAAAACAACGTGGGCTACATTAATAATTGGCATCCTTTTGGGGAAAGCCTGGTCTGATTCGGAGAGACGGCATCCATCCCACTTTGGATGGTGCAGCTCTTCTTTCTAGGAATCTGGCCACATTTATTAGTCCTCCAAAACCCTGACCACCCAGGGTGCAGACCAGGAAGCAGAGTTGTAGTTTAACACACACCTCTGCAGCTTCTCTACTGTTACCCACTCTTTACTCCATCCAGACAGTGTCTTGCCTACGACCAAAATCTAATAAATTAGCAAAGATTCCCAAAGGAGTAAATCATGATAATCTAATTAAAATCAAAATAACTCCAATTGGGGAAAAAGTTAAAACAATTAAATGCGGTCTGTTTAACATAAGATCGCTTTCCTCTAAAAGTCTGCTAGTTAATGACTTGATTTGTGATAATCACATTGACTTGTTTTGCCTTACAGAAACCTGGCTGCAGCAAGAGGATTATGTGAGCATAAATGAGGCAACTCCTTCAAGCTATTTAAATTTTCACATACCCAGAAGTTCTGGGCGAGGAGGAGGAGTAGCAACAATCTTCCAGTCTCACTTACTGATTACTCCCAAAACAGTTAATACCTACAACTCTTTTGAACATTTAACCCTAAATTTCCCTCATCCAAATTTCAAGGCAAGAAAACCTCTTCTTTTTGTAACTTTGTATCGTCCGCCAGGTCCTTACTCTGAATTTCTTGATGAGTTTTCAGAGTTCCTTTCTGATTTGGTATTAAATACTGACAGGGTCATCATAGTGGGAGATTTTAACATCCATGCTGACATTGAAGGCGATAGCTTAAGAGCAGCCTTTAATGCTATCTTAGACACTATTGGCTTTGTTCAAAATGTGAATAGTCCCACACATTCTCATCTTCATACTTTGGATCTTGTGCTGACATACGGCATAGAATGTGAAGAAATAACTGTATTTCCTCACAACCCTGTCCTCTCTGACCACTTTCTAATAACCTTCAGGATTACTTTAACAGAGTTCTCCTCCCCCAAAAGAAGGTTCAATTTTAGTAGATCTTTATCAGATAGTGCAGTTATAAATTTTAAAGAATCTGCTTCACTTTCTCTCTCCTCTGTGTCGCTGAGGAGTGCTGCAGAGTGCAAAAGCATAGCTTATTCCCCTTCACAGGTTGATGATTTTGTTGATGGGGTTGCTAGTTCTCTGCGTACTGCCTTAGACAACGCAGCTCCCTTGAAAATGAAAACCGTTGAAAATAGAAAGCTTGCTCCTTGGTTTAATGCAGAGCTGCGTACTTTGAAGCAAAATGCTAGGAAACTGGAGAGAAAATATCGCTCCACAGGCCTGCGGGAGTCCTTCCTAGTCTGGAAAAATGGTTTACTGCTGTATAAGAGGACCCTTTGTAAAGCAAGAGCAGCATACTTCTCCTCATTAATAGAGGAGAATAAGAATAATCCTAGATTTCTTTTTAATACAGTTGCCAAACTCACCCAGAGCCATAGCTCTGTTGAACTGTCCATTCCACCTGCTCTTAGCAGCAATGATTTTATGGGATTCTTTATAAATAAGATTGATCTTATTAAAAATAAGATCATAAGCACTCCTCTATCCGCGATTGTACCTGAGGTAGTCATGGAATCTGAACCGGGTTTAGACTGCTTTGATCCAGTTGAACTTTCTGAATTAGCAAAATTATTGTCTTCATCTAAGCCTTCAACTTGTATGTTAGATCCAGTTCCAACCAGGTTATTTAAGGAGGTATTCCCTTTGATCTCCTCCTCCATTTTAGATGTGATTAATCTATCTCTGTTACAGGGATATGTACCTAAAGCTTTTAAGTTGCTGTAATTAAACCTCTGCTTAAGAAACCGTCTCTTGACCCAGATGACTTGGTTAATTATAGACCTATATCCAATCTTCCTTTCTTATCCAAAATTCTTAAGAAAGTAGTTGCCAAACAAGTTTGCGACCACTTACACCATAATGAACTTTTTGAAGAGTTTCAGTCTGGCTTTAGAGCTCATCATAGCACTGAAACAGCTCTGGTGAAAGTCACTAATGATATTCTCATGGCCTCAGATAATGGACTTGTATCTGTGCTCGTCCTGTTGGATCTTAGTGCTGCATTTGATACAGTTGACCATAATATTCTTTTAGAAAGACTTGAATATTTTGTTGGAATTAAAGGAACAGCACTAGACTGGTTTAAATCTTATCTATCTGATCGAATTCAGTTTGTTTATGTTAATGATAGATCTTCAACACGCTCAAAGGTTACCTGTGGAGTACCACAGGGATCAGTGCTAGGACCAATTCTCTTTACTTTATACATGCTCCCAATTGGTAGAGTTATTAGACAGCATGGGATTAATTTCCACTGTTATGCTGATGATACCCAGCTATATCTGCCTATAAATCCAGATGAAGCTAACCCATTACATAGATTACAGGCATGTCTTGAAGACATAAAAACCTGGATGACTCTTAACTTTCTGCTTCTGAATGCAGACAAAACAGAAGTTATAGTCTTTGGACCAGAGTCTCTGAAAAAGAAGCTGATTAGCCAGTCACTTCATTTGGATGGGATTAAACTGATTTCAGATAATAAAGTAAAAAATCTTGGTGTTATTTTTGATCAGGACCTGTCATTTAAATCCCAGATCAAAGAGGTTTCTAGAATTTCCTTCTTTCATCTGAGGAACATTGCAAAAATTAGAAATCTCCTGTCCAGGGGTGATGCTGAGAAACTAGTCCATGCATTTGTTACTTCAAGGCTGGACTATTGTAATTCTTTACTATCAGGAAGTCCACAAACTGTAGTTAAAAGCCTTCAGCTGATCCAAAATGCTGCAGCCAGAGTTCTGATGAAAATGAAAAAGAGAGATCATATCTCTCCTATCCTGGCTTCTCTTCATTGGCTTCCTGTTAAATCCAGAATAGAATTTAAAATCCTCCTTCTCACATATAAAGCCTTAAATGGACAAGCTCCATCTTATATCAGAGATCTGATTGTTCCTTATGTTCCTAATAGAGCACTTCGCTCTCAATCTGCAGGTTTACTAGTGGATTCTAGATTTTCTAAAAGTAGAATGGGAGGCAGATCTTTTAGTTATCAGGCTCCTCTCCTGTGGAACCAACTACCAGTTTTAGTCCGTGAGGCAGACACCCTGTCTACTTTTAAGGCTAGGCTTAAAACGTTCCTTTTTGATAAAGCTTATAGTTAGGGTGGCTCAGGTTATCCTCAGCTGTCTTTAAAGTTATGCTGCTATAGGCTTAGACTTTTGGAGGACATAGGGACCCCCATTTCATATTCTGCTTCATTCTCTCTCTGTTCTCCTATTCTGCAGAATCTGTTTGTTCAATCTCTAACCTTCTGCTCTCTCTGCTTTTCCTCAGAGAAGCTTTGCCTCGTCTGTTCCTGTTTGGCTGTGACGTCATCCAGGAAAGAAACATCAGCTGTGCTGCTTCCATCAACACCCTTGTTTGTAGATGTTGGAGATCGGCCTGTCTTCAGGTGTGGTCCTGTTTCTCTGGCCGTGGCTGGGTGGATGTGCTCTCTTCATCCTCTGGCATGGAAGCTGCCTTGGAGCTCGTCTGCCTGGCTGTGTGTTTCCTGGACGGGGCCGCCTTTTACAGCTGCTTTTTGTATCTCTGCTTCTGTCTCCTTGAACCCCAGTCGGCCTCGGCAGATGGCCGCTCGCACTGAGCCTGGTTCTGCTGGAGGTTTCTTCCTGTTAAAAGGGAGTTTTTCCTCTCCACTGTCTCTACAAGCATGCTTAGTGTGAGGGATTGTATTTGAGTCAATGAGTCAATGCAATCAACTGGTTTTCCTTAGATAGAAAACTTTGTATCAATTTGACTGTATGATCTGGTTGAACTGTAAAGTGCCTTGAGATGACATGTGTTGTGAATTTGGCGCTATATAAATAAACTGAATTGAAATTGAATTGAAATTGAATCTTTCAACCACATCGAAGTGCATTCAGTTGAAGCCATGTGATCGCTATATCTGCTATTTGTATCAACAAGCAAACTGGTGTTTTCAGTTTCTGCTGTGAAGTCCCTGCACGCGAACACCTCTGTGCAATCAAAACCACATCCCATCCCTTCCTCTATATCACCTGATCTCCACTTAACATTTTTCCTCCCTACGCCTCTCTCAATCGTAACCTTTAGAAAGACACAAATCAAAATGGCTGCCATAATGATAGCAATTATGTGATTTTTGTTATTATTTTCATCATTTTTTTCTACCAGCTCACACAGCTAAATAAAACAATCTTCATTGGAGTGTAGGGGTTTCCCACTCATCAATGCACAGAGGGAACAAAAGGATGAAAATTGTTTTCTCTCCAAGCAAAGATGTAATTTTCACTCAGCTCCGATATTTACATATGAAAAGTGCAACTCAAGATTTGCAATATTTGTTTCTTGAAATGCTGTAAAGAAATCTATGTAATATTAATAAGTGAGCTGCTTCTCATAGGCACAGGGTTTTGGGTAGTAAGAGCACAATTATGTCTAGATGAAAAGCAGTAATTTTACTTTATTAAAAAGTGTTTTAAGTGTTGCTTCTCATCAGTTCTGAGTGTTCTTGTTGAGTAATCTGATTGTATTTCCCTTTTTTAAAAGTTAGAACTCACTAAATAATGAACAATGTCTCTCTGTGGGTCTGACCAACTGTTGGGTACAGATAAATGTCATCAGTTCTGAGGATCAAAGTTTGAGGTCTTTGCTTCAGTACATGAACCGTTTGGTTCGACTGTCTCGACAGTTTTCATAAACCGTTCCATCCCTAGGAGGAAGTACGTCTTTGTACGCTAATGTTAGACATTCAAAATACCTACCATTAGTGGGAGGTTATTCATTTTAGATTTCCAACAGAAACTTTTGAAGAGAAAATGTTTGGTCTCATTAATGATCATTACACAGTTTAGAGCATGTAAAACAGACGTCTGACATTTGTCACTTTTATAACAGAACTAAAAGACCTGTGTGTTGTACTCGAAGCAGTGGTGTCATCTCCCGATTCGCTATCTCCTGTGTCCGACCTTTCAGACATTTCAACATCTTTTTCTGAATCCCACATTGTAGCATGGCATAGAACATTGAAGAACACCTGCTTGCTTCTGATTTCCTTTAGCTAACCAATGAGTGTTTGCGTTATATGACTCATCCAATCACACTAGTTTTCACTAGATGTGGATGGAGCCAATGATCTGCATTGGATGGACTACATGACGGGAAATAAATACTTAGAAACATTAAACCGAAGCCAAGAGTAACGAGTAACGTTTGTTTTAAAAATTTAAGGAATAGAAAATACAGGTACTTGTGTGAGAATGTAATGAGTGGAAGTCAGAAGTAAGAAGAAAAATAAGTAATAGAGTAAAGTATACAGTGGGGCAAAAAAGTATTTAGTCAGCCACCAATAGTGCAAGTTCTCCCACTCAAAAAGATGAGAGAGGCCGGTAATTTTCATCATAGATATACCTCAACTATGAGAGACAAAATGAGAAAAAAAAATCCAGAAAATCACATTGTCTGATTTTTAAAGAATTTATTTGCAAAATATGGTGGAAAATAAGTATTTGGTCAATAACAAAAGTTCATCTCAATACTTATATATGTTATATACCCTTTGTTGGCAATGACAGAGATCAAACGTTTTCTGTAAGTCTTCACAAGGTTTTCACACACTGTTGCTGGTATTTTGGCCCATTCCTCCATGCAGATCTCCTCTAGAGCAGTGATGTTCTGGGGCTGTCGCTGGGCAACACGGACTTTCAACTCCCTCCAAAGATTTTCTATGGGGTTGAGATCTGGAGACTGGCTAGGCCACTCCAGGACCTTGAAATGCTTCTTACGAAGCCACTCCTTCGTTACCCGGGCGGTGTGTTTGGGATCATTGTCATGCTGAAAGACCCAGCCACGTTTCATCTTCAATGCCCTTGCTGATGGAAGGAGGTTTTCACTCAAAATTTGACGATACATGGCCCCATTCATTCTTTCCTTCACACGGATCAGTCGTCCTGGTCCCTTAGCAGAAAAACAGCCCCAAAGCATGATGTTTCCACCCCCATGCTTCACTGTAGGTATGGTGTTCTTTGGATGCAACTCAGCATTCTCTCTCCTCCAAACACGACGAGTAGAGTTTTTACCAAAAAGTTCTATTTTGGTTTCATCTGACCATATGATATTCTCCCAGTCATCGTCTGGATCATCCAAATGCTCTCTAGCAAACTTGAGACGGGCCTTGACATGTACTGGCTTAAGCAGGGGGACACGTCTGGCACTGCAGGATTTGAGTCCCTGGCGGCGTAGTGTGTTACTGATGGTAGCCTTTGTTACTTTGGTCCCAGCTCTCTGCAGGTCATTCACTAGGTCCCCCCGTGTGGTTCTGGGATTTTTACTCACCCTTCTTGTGATAATTTTGACCCCACGGGGTGAGATCTTGCGTGGAGCCCCAGATCGAGGGAGATTATCAGTGGTCTTGTATGTTTTCCATTTTCTAATAATTGATCCCACAGTTGATTTCTTCACACCAAGCTGTTTACCTATTGCAGATTCAGACTTCCCAGCCTGGTGCAGGTCTATAATTTTGTTTCGGGTGTCCTTTGACAGCTCTCTAGTTTTGGCCATGGTGGAGTTTAGAGTGTGACTGTTTGAGGTTGTGGACAGGTGTCTTTTATACTGATAACGGGTTCAAACAGGTGCCATTAATGAAGGTAACGAGTGGAGGACAGAGGAGCCTCTTACAGAAGAAGTTACAGGTCTGTGAGAGCCAGAAATCTTGCTTGTTTGTTATTGACCAAATACTTATTTTCCACCATATTTTGCAAATAAATTCTTTAAAAATCAGACAATGTGATTTTCTGGATTTTTTTCCTCATTTTGTCTCTCATAGTTGAGGTATATCTATGATGAAAATTACCGGCCTCTCATCTTTTTGAGTGGGATAACTTGCACTATTGGTGGCTGACTAAATACTTTTTTGCCCCACTGTAGATACCTAAAAAGTGTACTTAAGGACAGTAACGAAGTATTTGTACATTACTTGACACCTCTGATGCAAAGAGATGTAAAAAAAATATTGATGTGGTAGTATGGTGCAGTATCTGTAATACAAAAAGAAGGTTTTTTTTAATCTGCTTTTGCAAGATATAATCTTCAGCTTCTTTTATTATCACGAATCTTCTTATAGGGTTGATTACCACAGTAGTTTCCAATGCTACATCAACATGGAGAGCCAAACAGGTAGCAAACAAAACTCTGGCAACCCCAAAGCCAGCAGCTATGTTAGAAGATGAAGGCACATCACCGAGAACTAAACTCATCAGCTTGGCTTTTAACCTTATCATAAAAAAAAAATGTTTTTCTAAGAAGTTTTAACTTGTGTGAAACCAAGACTGATTTATCTAAATGTTTTTTCTTCTTCTGAGATAAAATCCTCCAAAGATCAGTTTCACTTTCTCAAGCTCTTGTTATTGTTTAACCAAATTGTACTCTCCAACTTGCTGAAAGCTCAGTTTTTGATTTGAAACATGTTTGAAAAAGAGATATCTTATTTAGAGACACGACTGCAGAAACCATTTTTCTGTGTTAAAACAAATTCGAAGATGTTGTGAAAAGTTCCAGAAGCTTAGATTGGGATCTTACATTCTTATCTAAAGACAAAATTTTGCCAAAAGGCTTCACCATGCAGATGTGAAACAGAGAATGTGACATGTAGGGCATTTCCTGTACAAAATGCTGACTTTTGAACATTGACAAAGATAAGATTTTATCTCCTAACAGACTCAGCTTGTCCTCTTCATCTTGTTGCCTGGCATTGTATGTCACAATAAGTTTCAGGCATCAAGTTTCCCCTTTTTATTCAAGAAGCTGGGTTTTTTTATCATTCCTGCAGAAAACATTTTGATTGTGATCATTTTATTTGATTATTATTTGATAATTATTATCATGTAGTTAAAAAACTCTTAAAGA
This sequence comes from Cyprinodon diabolis, assembly GCA_030533445.1. Taxonomy (NCBI): domain Eukaryota; kingdom Metazoa; phylum Chordata; class Actinopteri; order Cyprinodontiformes; family Cyprinodontidae; genus Cyprinodon; species Cyprinodon diabolis. Next base: position 3,271,071 of record CM060079.1, read on the forward strand.
AAGGCAGTAGGCAGGCTTATGTAGGTTTTTCTACATCATGAGCATCAGTTGGATGTTATTTTCTTTCCTGTCATTACAGCTTCGGTTTTATTTCCTGTACAGGTTGATTTGCTGACATCGATTCTCTTCTGGAAGAAAAGAAAAAAAAAAAGAGTAAAATGTGGGTAGCGTTCTCAAACCCTGGCTGTGGAAATATGTGAATTATTTTAATATGTATCACATCTTCCACTAAAGTGAGGCATAGAAGCGCAAATAGGTTTTAAAAAAAAAAAGAAAAAAAAAGGGAGTTGTTGTCTGGAGTTTTAGCTTCTATCTTTAATAAGATCACTGGACCGTTCTTGGACAGCGTGAATAAAGTGCCATTCTCCCGCACCAGCCGGTGAAGGTCGGCCTCCGTAGCTGTGCTCACTTCATTAAAATTTCCATTTCTGCAACAGCAGGACTCACAATGAGGCATGCTCCCGTGGCCTGTGGAGCTAATGCATGTCTGTTTGCTGGCATCAGTATGCGGCTGGAGGTTTGAAAATGAATCAACATTGATTCGTGGGGATGTGAATGTATGGAGCGGGGTAGTAAATGTTTGAAAAGACGGGATTGTTATAAATATGGACAAATTCTCTATACCCCCCTCCCTCATCTCTCCCCCCCTCCATCTCCTGCTTCTATAGTGGTGTGGTGTAAACACAGCAGGTAAACATCAGCCGAATTGTGTGCCTGAATAGCATCTTTATCGGCCTCCTTCTCATGGCTGCAGAGTGGGAAGAGCAAGGATTTCAACGATTATATGTTTTAAACCATTCTTCCACTATTACCAGCTGGGCCAAAGCAATTAACCTGCTTCTTACGTTTCATCAGAGCCCCAAAAGAAACCAAAACAAGTTAATCTTTCCTAGTGTGCAAGGGACCTCCATGCATCAGTCTCCCTCATAGAGACGGAGCAGCAAAACTCAACCTCAATTAGTTCCTTATTTACTCCTGTTTTCCAATTAGCAGCTGCCATCTTAAATCTTTACAGGTCCACAAAGTTAAGGATGATGGCTTATGCAAATGAGCTTCAAGTTTTAATAATGCTGTCAACAGAAATAAATGAGTTGAACAGAGGAGAAAGTCGCAGCCCTGAAATTTACCGGCTAAGCTTAACAAAGAACGACAAGCTTGTGCAAAGCTGAAGCTAGAAAGGTAAAGGAAAAAAGTTCAAACATGTTTCTTTGCAAAACAGTTAAAAAACAATCCACTGGACTTCGTTTCCAAGTTTGAAGGCGTTTCGCTTCCCATCCAGGAAGATTTTTCAATTCAAATTTTCAGAAATAGAGTTGAGTTTGAGGCTTTATACAGCAGCTCAACATAGCTTTTAGAAAACATGCAAATTGAGACAAACGGGTCCATCCCCCCCTGGTATGGGGGTGATTTGGCTGCTTTAGTAAGCCTGCAATCCCCATACCTGTCTATGTCTCTGAAATGGGGGTGATAGCGGGAAGGGATCAACTCAATTGCTGCATTGTAGGTTTTTGAAAGCTGAAATCTGGCTCCGCCCCCTCTGTTTATGGTTGTTTTTTCTTAACATAGATCGCTTTCTTCACACCCCTCTCAAACCACCTCTTCTCTTTATCCAAAATGTGAACATTCTGGTCCTTAAAAGAATGTTTCTCTTTGTTAGGTAAGACAGGAGGAAGGACAGGGCCCTGTTCGATCCATGTGTTAAAATGAGGAAGTTATGTCCCCTAAAAAAGGCCGTTGCGCCTCGGGGGCTTCCTCACGGTTCTTTTCCTGGGAGCAAGTTACTTAGTACTCCTAACTCAAACTGGGTAAAAACATGTAAAAAGGACTATAAAACAGGAGTAAAAAAGTAACAGAGTTTATTCCAGATCAGGTCGTTAAAGGACAGAGAAAATGCTTGGAGCTTGCACAGCTGTGGGCTCAAAAATCACGTCCGCGAGCGTCCGGCAAAGATTGAGCCCCGAACAAGGTCATCACCTGCTTCTTATAGCTCATGAGTCTATGTGTTGCATCATGTGGATGCTTAGCTGTCCATATCAGAAACTGACACGCCATCCATGCCCAAGGATTACAGATAGCTCTCCTCTATCAGACCGGCTCCAAGATGTGTCCATATCCTGTGTATTTTTAAAGACATTAAGGCTGTCCTGATTAGATGACCTCCGTACACAACGTGACATCCACAATGTGAAGGAAGGCCTTCTACTCTCTCTATCTGGCTAACAAAGTAACAATGCACATTATGTATAAAAAAATAAACCTAACACATGTTTCTGAATGTCTACAGGCCTCTGACGTACAAAACAAAGTCAAAAACTTTTGAATGATTTCAGTGAACTTTTATGTGTGGGAGACTTTAATGCATGCGTTGATAAACCCTGAAGATAAAGGTACAAAAAAAGGTTGTGACATAATGAAAGTTTTGGTTTGACTCAACATCTATAACAGCCAACACACAAAGGAAGGCATATTTTGGACTTGATCATCAGTAAAGGTCTAAATATTTCTAATGTTTCTTTAACTGATGTTGACCATTTTTCTTTTTACTTTAAACCCAATTTTCCCACTGATCTAATTACCAATAGAGACGTTATAAGAAGGCATGTTATGTTGGACAGTACAATTGAAAACGTATTTTCATGTTTCCACTTAACTCTGTAAATCAGTTTGTTAGTTTCCAAGTTGCAGACGTAATTGATTCCATTGCTCTAGTCACAGTTAAATTTGTCTCTGGGATGATAAAATCTCCAATGAGAATTGCTCGAGCAATAAGAAAAGAAAGGAGGGAGTGGCGAAAAGCCGGACAAAGGTGGCAAAAGAAAGAACTCCAAGTTCATTATGAAATTTATAAGAAAAACCTTTACAAATATAACATCTAAAGGAAGCAAGATAAGAAGTCCAACAAAAAAATTTGAGTTAGGCTCAATTCATACAGTATATCTGCAAATAAACTATCTATTTAAAGCTGTTGTACATGAATGAGAGGTGAATTTTTTCACAAATGCAACAGGAAGTTAATTTTTACAATTTAATCCATGTAACTTCCTTGTTATTTGCCTTTTAGAAAGAACCCGTAGCGTTACAGTGTGGTTGGATAGATGTATGTTTCTTGTCAACACTAAAATATTAGCATTAGCCATGCTAAGAAAAGAACAGCAAGGAAGAAAAGGCTGTCGGTGCTGAAAAACTGAGATTGCAGATAGGATTGAGGGGCTGAGCAGCTTCTGACAGAGCTTTTTTTTTCAATTGCAAATTTGGGGAATTCAGAAAAAAAATCATGTTTTCAGTTTTTATGCTGGTGAAGATTCTCAGTCATCCAGGTCATAGCCGTTCCAAAAAAGTAAAAAAAACAATCCACTGGACTTTGTTTGAGAGTTTGAAGATGTTAAGCTGAGAAAGCTTCCTGGATGGGAAGCAAAATGTCTGGAAACAAAGTCCAGTGGATAGTTTTTTTTTTTTTTTTTTTACTTTTTTGTAATATATCAGATTTTCTTCCTGATCTTTCTGACTCGAGGCTAATTAGCTTATTTCAATAGACTGTACTTTAATCGTCACTCCACACAACTATTTCACACCGAACTCTACTTTTTTTACATAAAAGGCAAGGAGAACTTTTTTGTTTAATGTACAAAGAAAAGTGAGCCCTATGATCACTCCCCTGAAACTGTTTATTAATGCCTAAATGAACTTAAAATGTCGAAACTTGCCAGCAAAATATAAGTTTACACTACATACGTGAGAAACACTAACATCTACTTTCAACCGCCAAAAACAGTAGGAAAAATCCCCAAGAGGCTTACCAGTTTGAGGGAGCTACTGCTTGGCAATCCCATTGACAGCTCGCCGCTGAAATATGGAGGTCTGTGCGGCTCAGACAGTGAAATTATATTTTAAGGCATAATCTTGATGAACTAACTGCACAGACGATGTTTTGAGGTGACTTTCTTATTCTAAAACACACTACTATTTAAAAAACTTATCACAACAAATGTAACCAATGTCACCGAACACAAGAGCAGCACAGTCATCAGATGCACATTTGATGCACTGCAAGAGCATTTTTGATGCTCCTGAGGCACATCTGACCTTAATGTGGGCAAGCATCAAAGATGACGCAGCAAACACAAATCGTGTTCGGGGTGAACGAAGTATAAGAACGACCTGGTTGGAAAAACAACCTGTCTAGTTGCTTAAAGCAAATTTGGTTAGATTAATCCAAATATTGGTCAGAAACTCACCAAGACATTGGTTTCAGATCAACCAATTTGATTGGTTAACCAAAGAACATAAGTAAAAGCTGATGGTTTACTATTCTGACTGTCTGGCTGTGATCAAGTGTGATGTCTAATAGTTACCCAGAGAGCAATCCTGGCTCTCTACGTTGTTACTGTCATGGTTGGGTGGGGATTTGTGAGGACCCAAATGCAGAGATCAGGAGGCAGAGGTGAGTCTTGAAGATTTATTCAGCAACTTAGGAAAAAATCCAAAATACAAAGGGGAAAATCAGGGGAAACTCACGTAAGGAGCAAACGATGAGGAGGCAGCAAAACAACAACAAGGAATCAGTACTGAGTGATTGCAGTGATGGTGTATATAAGGGGGACAGAACAAAATATGGAGCAGGTGTGGAACTAACTAGAAGGAAGCCGAAAGAAAGGGAAACAAACACAAGGGGGAAGCAGAGAGTAACTAAAGACAGCTTGAATATAATGAAAAACAAACCAGATATGAACAAAACAGAATAATTGATAACTGAAAACCCTAACTCTAACCCAATTAACCAATATTTTGATCAAAAGGATCAGTCTGTGTTGGTTTTTCCTTTTACCATTATAGATTGGTTTAAAAAAAAAACTTCTAATAAGACTGGTAGTTTTAACTAAAACATGGACACATAACTACCAACCAGATCGGGAAAATTCAACCAATATTTTGTTTGTATTGAGAAATCTGTTTTTAGGGTGCAGTGTTAGCCATGAAACAGGGAAGCAATTATACCTACTTTTCTTGTATGTGGACACATTACAGGCGCCCTGTACTCCCCAACATGATGGATTTTTTTTTTTTACTGTCATATCTATATGGGGTCTTGTTCACGAGTGACGGACAGATTGAGCGTAAGATCGATAGACAAATCGGTGCGGCGTCTGCAGTGAGGTGGTCACTGTATCTGCCTGTCGTGGTGAAAAGGGACCTGAGTCGGGGGCAAAGCTGTCGATTTACCGATCGATCTACCTTCCCAACCTCAGCTATGGTCATGAGATCTGTCTAATGACCGAAAAGACAAGATCGTGAATACAAGTGGTCGAAATTAGTTTCCTTCGCAGGGCGGCTGGGTGCACCCTTCCAGATCAGGTGAGGAGTTCAGTTACCCAGGAGGAGCTCTGGGTAGAGTCGTTGCTCCTCCAAAGGAGTTCGGGCATCTGTTTCGGATGCCTCCTGGTCCCTCTGGAGGTGTTCCAGGCATGTCCCATTGGGAATGGGCCTTGTGGAAGGCCCAGGACACGCTGGAAGGACTATGTCTCTGAGCTGGCCTGGTGTCACCTAAGGGTCCCCCCAGAGCAGCTGGAGGAGGTGTGTGTGGATCGGGAAGGCTGGCCATCTTTGCTTCGACTGCTGCCTCCGCAACCTGGCCCTGGCTAAGTGGAAGAAAATGGATGGATGGATGGATGGATGGATGGATGGATGGATGGATGGATGGATGGATGGATGGATGGATGGATGGGTGGATGGCACATCTATAAATCTTATAAATTGAATGCCAATTAAAAAAAAAACAACTTCAAGAATTTTATTTTACTTTCTGTACACACCCACTCTCTGTTCCTCTCTCCCCCACATTTTCCTCTGTGGTGATTGAAACCACAGAGGAAAAAAAGTCACTGGGTGATCAGCAGAATTTTAAACCATTCTGGTTAACTTGGGCTACGTTCACACCGCAGCTTGAAGTGACCCAAATCCGATTCTTTTGCCCTCATACGACCTGGATCTGATCTTTTCATGACAGTCTGAACAACACAGATCAGATTTTTTCCAATCCAACCCAGGCCACTTGGCTATGTGGTCCTGGATCCGATTAGCCTGATGTAGTCCTACTCAATTCTAGGCAGAATATGAGTCTGATACTGCTTTATAGAGCTTTGATTATGGGGCATGTTTCGAACGAACCAGGAAAAAAATGCCTCTGCACTCAATTGGATAGACCTACAACCAATAAGAGCAACGGAGTGCGTGACGTATGTTAAGCGACGCATAGTTGTTGTCAACAAAAATCAAAGCGTGCAGTTGCACGCCTAGAATAAGAAGATGAGCCTTGATCGCGTTTCTCTGTTCCTCTTTTAAAATTAATTTTCTGTCGATATCTTCTAGAACAGACCTAATAGCAGAATCTACACACCTCAACTCTCCAGCGGCAGCCATTGTTGTTGTCACCCAAGCGCGCTTTGGTGACGTGGTTGATTACGTTACTGTTGATCATCTGTCCATCATCGTATAAAGCCCGCCCTGACAATTTGATTGGCCCGCCAGATATTGTGCGAGCATACTCGCGCTACTATTGAGCAATGCCAGACCTAACTTCCCGACCTCGGAATGGCACCCAGGCTAGGATCCGATACCAATCTCATCTTTTCAAATGCGACCTGTGTCTGAACGGCCAGGTTGCATTCATCCTACCTGACACCATTAGTAACCAACATAGGTCACCATTCTACTTCTTGCTACACAGAAGCGGGAAGCGCATCCGGGACACTTAAGCTGAATGAATGCAGTTTACATAGGAGATCACATACAAGTCGCATATATTTGCAAATGTGAACGGCAACGCAAAAAATATCAGATTTCACAAAAAAATCGGAATTGAGCATCAAGGCCTGTGGTGTGAACGTGGCCTTGGTTTACATCACAGCCAAACTGTTGTGTTAAATCTGAGTAATGATATTTAAATTGCGTGTCCCTCAAAGTTCAATGGTCTATGGATTTAATTTTGTTCCTTTTTTGATGCAAACAAAGAACATTTATATTTTAAAATTATAATTTAGAAATTATGTTATTCAGAAATGAAATGTGTTTTAATAAAAAGAAACGAAATCAGATGACATTTAAAAAAAATGAAACAGAATCTTTACATTTTATGTGTTTTATTTGTCATTTGTTCATATTATTTAACAAAGTTTTTTTTTTTTGAGTAACTTTATTTTTTTCTTTGTTTCTTTTTTCATATTTCTGTTTTTCTGATTGAGTTTTCCGAGTTGCTGATCCCTGGGAAACCGGAGCTGTGATCTGGAAGTAAGCCTTAGGGCAGCAAATGCAATATTGGCGTGTGCTCGGTTGAACAGATGGTGCTGCAGCGCTCTCACATTAAATCCACCTCTGCTTCGGTTCCTTTAACTGCCCTTTTACACGACTAAAGGTTTGGGAGACATCCGCTCTATTCTTTATTAACCAAATAAAAGAATTCCCTGTTGTTCTAATTACTTTCTTCGGTCAAGCTGAACCAACCACAGAGTTTCTCTGGATGACATGTGAGAAAAGAGTGAAATTTCTTGATTTTTGAAAACCAAATAACCATCTCCAGTCTGCCAGATGCCAAATTCTATCACATTAGTGAGAAAATTGAACATATTCCATTAAAATGTTGGCCAAACAGTATTAATGTTTTTTTTATAATCAGCCCCCAGTGAGTAAATATTAGTTTATTTTAACAGCGCTATGAATAATAAAGCGTGTTTCTGGAAGATCGTCATATTTAGTGTTTAAAGAGGGCAGATTCTCAAATTTCTATTCTTCCACTTTAACAGCAAATGATGATAAATGTAGAGTTCTGCTTATTAAATACGTTCTTTTTTTATTTTGTTTTTTTGTCAAGATTAAATCTTTTTTAATCAGAAATAAAAAGTAACTCCTGTTTTAAAATCATGTTTATTGTTTTTTTTTGTTTGTTTGTTTGTTTGTTTATAAAAGGGAAAATTCTGGCCTTTTTTATACCTTCTGCACTTCACATATGTTACATGGCCCAATGAGAAAAAGTAAAATAACTAAATTCTTTTTTTAAGTAATGTCAATTCTTAAAAAACACTTTATTAGAACGTATCTATCTCCTTTCTGTTTAATACGATCCCCTAGGACTGCCGATGATTCCCCGATCAGGGTTAATAATGCCTCTAGAAGAGTGGAGAAGTCAAACGCCCACTGTTGATGTGAAACAGGAAGTCATTACGCATCTGTATGACTCAAGGTTTGATGAGTTTCGTTTAAAGAGGCTGAAACTGGGCAGGAGACCAGTCAGAACTTACTTGAAAAATTAAGAAAAACTAGAGTAAAACAAAAAAAAACTTGTGAAAGAAAATAAGTGCAAGAAGGTTAAATTAAAGTGAACAGAATTACTGAAAAAAAAATGCAATAGTATATCTCCCGGTATTTGCACTTTTTAGCAGGTAAATAAGATGATCTGCTAGTGGAATTATTATATTTGCCCTTAAATTACGATAAACTGTACGAATCCTTGGTTGGTGTTTCTGAGAGGGTAGTCGCCCCTCATTACCCTCTGCCTGATCCTAAAAATTCTTGCACATCTGGAAAACTATCCCACAAAAGGACAAAAAAAAGGTACAGTGCATGTTTTAATGATCTGCCATGATCATTAAACATTATGCACTTGAGATAAGATTAGTTGTTTATTTATTATTTTAAGCATAAAACATCATATTACATCTACCAATTTCCTCACTAAGCTACTCAGATCGAGGAAAAATTTGCTAATTTCAAGAAAATTAACTCACTTATATTTCAGATTTTGCAGCAATGCTAGATGGAGAGACATCAGGACCTTAGAGCTTGTTAATAAAAACAGTTAAAGATATTGTGGAGGATTTTCTCAAACTTTTAAAAGATCCGCCCTCTACAAAAAATTGTGTTCAAGAGCATACACGAGCCCATTTCTCCTAGTGCACGCTCTGTTTAAAAGTTGCTGTTCCCTTCAGCCGCCTTAACCCATAAATCCCTCAATCACTATATAGAGCAGGGACTATATAGTTAACTCAGTCAACTTACCGTTCAGACAGATGATCACATCCGCATTGGTCCACTGTGCGGTGCCTGCACCATCTTTGTTATTAGTCGCTGCTGTCAGGTAGCGACAGTCCCATAATGCTTTGCGAGGAGAGCCCTCTGCGCAAAGCATTCTGGGATATATCTGCTTCTTCTGAGGCATTTCTTTTTTTCCTATACACTTCATAGGCACTTTTCTCTTACGACCCTCTGCCATTTTCAAAGAACTGCGGTGAGAAAGGTGAGCTTCAATGACTGTCTGAAACCGTAGCTCACCACGGATATACGCCTGACAGTGCGCGGAAAAAGATAGCTAACGGGACGAGCACTGATTGAGACTGAATGATTGACAATTAGGAGGACCACTTATTAAGATGATCCACCAGGAAGTAAAAGATTGTCCTCTATACCTTTAAAACATTATTCAGGCCTGATTGAATGGGCTGCGGCAAAACGTCAGGAAATGGGAAATAGTTTGTACTATACCTTTCATATACGACTAGCCATAGAATGCCATAGATAACAGTGAGCATATGATGATCAGCCTTTGTTGTGGTTTAACACACTGCAAGTCTCTTGGCTGTAGAGTAGAGAGGAGAGGCGCTGAAACATGAGTAAAAGTTGTCCTTGACATGATAAAGTCTGTGAAGTTGCTGGCTGGTGAGAAGATGAGACACAGAGACCACAACCTAATAAGTTCCTGTTGCAAACTGTGCTGCAAGAAAAGACATTGCTGGGTCAGAAAAAATGCCTCAGTGACGGTCTTTATGAAAAACATATGATGGTGATCCGTCTGTAATGAAACGTCTCCACGTTTTTTATTGCCGACTATCCGTTGCAGCCCTCCTGTTTGTTTGACCAGTTTATGCCTCAAGTTTTGTACTCATTTGATGAGCGCATTTTCTACCATCTTTGTCGTGGGTCCAACATTGTTTGTAACAAACTGTAGAAGGAATTTCTCTCACTCTTCTATAGCGAGAATAAAAAAACTGATTTCATTTTAAAAAATGTTCTCACTTAAGCTGTAAAACCCTGCTGCTACTCCAAAGTTACCCTCGGGCTCTCGGCTTTGATCTTGATTAAATTGATCTAATTTTTATTTATTTTTTTCAGGTGAATCTTCAAGGTTTTAGGTCGTGTTGCATTCAAAAGACCTTCAGATTTCCATTTGTAAAGAAAATTTAAAAACATGCCCTAGTATGTTTTGGTCTGTCACACAGAATTTTAATAAAAATCCTCTTAGGTTTGTGTTTGCATCATGAAGAAAAATTATCCGGGTTTCAATACTTTTGAAAGGAACCCTAACATTAAACCTATTAACTAGTTTAGTTTTTCAGAGCAGGGATGAAAAAGGAGCAACACGGGGGGAAAAAAAAACTTCAAACAACCTATAAATGAATTAGCAAGCATAAATCTTGTACCTGCAAATGTATGCACTAAAGACGTGCATCTGAGTGATCACATTTTGTGGTTGCAACACATTTACATGACCTTTCTGTTTTGTAGCGGCCGGAACTTTCACACAAACCAAACATTTCCTAAGCTCTAGGGCAAAGATCATACCCATATATTTGTTTTGTCTTGAAAAAAAGAACGACACATGCCTCAAAACAACTTAAAAAGCTCAACAAGCTGTTCTTAGAACTCTTTAGGATGTACGGAGATACAGACACAAACATTTATTCTTTATATATAATATTATGCTAAAAACAATGAGCATCCGCTTCATCAGACTGTTAAACACCAACAGCGTCTTCGGTTTCTCCAGATCTGGTGCAATACGGAGAAAAAAAGATCCTTCCTGCCGCTAACATATACAGTAGTAGCCATCTAAAATTTCCCCGCTTTCCATGATGGGTCCTTGGCTGGTCCTTGGATGGTCAATAGATGGTCCTTGGCTGTTCCTTGGCTGGTCCTTGGATTGTCAATAGATGGTCCTTGGCTGGTCCTTGGATGGTCAATAGATGGTCCTTGGCTGGTCCTTGGCTGGCCCTTGGCTGGTCAATAGATGGTCAATAGATGGTCCTTGGCTGGTCCTTGGCTGGCCCTTGGCTGGTCAATAGATGGTCCTTGGCTGGTCCTTGGATGGTCAATAGATGGTCCTTGGCTGGTCCTTGGCTGGTCCTTGGCTGGCCCTTGGCTGGTCAATAGATGGTCCTTGGATGGTCAATAGATGGTCCTTGACTGGTCCTTGGCTGGTCAATAGATGGTCCTTGGCTGGTCTTTGGATGGTTAATAGATGGTCCTTGACTGGTCAGTAGATGGTCCTTGGCTGGTCTTTGGATGGTCAATAGATAGTCCTTGGCTGATCCTTGGCTGGTCCTTGGCTGGTCAATAGATGGTCCTTGGCTGGTCCTTGGATGGTCAATAGATGGTCCTTGGCTGGTCCTTGGCTGGCCCTTGGCTGGTCAATAGATGGTCCTTGGATGGTCAATAGATGGTCCTTGACTGGTCCTTGGCTGGCCCTTGGCTGGTCAATAGATGGTCCTTGGCTGGTCTTTGGATGGTTAATAGATGGTCCTTGACTGGTCAGTAGATGGTCCTTGGCTGGTCTTTGGATGGTCAATAGATAGTCCTTGGCTGACCCTTGGCTGGTCCTTGGATGGTCAATAGATGGTCCTTGGCTGGTCCTTGGATGGTCCATAGATGGTCCTTGGCTGGCCCTTGGCTGGCCCTTGGCTCGTCAATAGATGGTCCCTGGCTGGCCCTTGGCTGGTCCTTGGATGGTGAATAGATGGTCCTTGACTGGTCAGTAGATGGTCCTTGGCTGGTCTTTGGCTGGTCAATAGATGGTCCTTGGCTGGTCAATAGATGGTCCTTGGCTGGTCAATAGATGGTCCTTGGCTGGCCCTTGGCTGGCCCTTGGATGGTCAATAGATGGTCCTTGGCTGGCCCTTGGCTATTCCTTGGCTGGTCCTTGGATGGTCAATAGATGGTCCTTGGCTGGTCCTTGAATGGTCAATAGATGGTCCTTGGCTGGTCTTTGGATGGTCAATAGATGGTCCTTGGCTGGTCCTTGAATGGTCAATAGATGGTCCTTGGCTGGTCTTTGGATGGTCAATAGATGGTACTTGGTTGGTCCCCTAAGACTCCTTTTTAAAGATCAATCTTTGTACTAAAATATTCTGGAAGACTCTTAACCATCCTAACCTTGAACACTTGCTGACGTCCCTCGCTCAGGCTTCAGCTAATTGACAAGCCACACCCCCTCCAAGCCAATCGTTTCTCAAGACGCTCCTCATTAAGATGAAGGCCCAGCATTTCCATTCAGGGCTTCAATTGAACTTTGAATGCATCTGCTGAACTTGCTGAACTCTAGTTATCACGCTTTGATTTGAATCTGCTGTACGTCTCCATCTCTTGTGAATCCACGTCTGTCCCATTTCAGCATCAGCATATGCATGCTCGGTGTGAGGGATTGCTTTCAAGTCAATTAGTCGATGCAATCAGCTGGTTTTCCTTAAAATAGTTAAAACTAACCATTCTGACTGTGGTACAAATAATTGCATTGAATAAAACTTTTCTAATTTGACACTTTCTCTAATGTGAGTCTCTTCAGGTTGAAATAATGTTGAGATATCACAGCTAAGCCTATCATTGATTTATAGAGACATTTTCAATAGATTGTTGTTTATTTATAAATCTAAACAGAATTAAGTTAATGTTCACTCTCTGATATATGTTAAACCAGTGAAACTTTTTTAGAAATGTGCCAATGTTCTCTACTTTCTTAGTTCTAGTGAGGACACAGGCAGCAGCATTCTGGATCATCTGCAGCTGTCTGATCCAGTTATAGGCAGATCTGATTTTACTGAATCCTGGAGATGTTCCTCAGGTGATAGAAGGCAGACTTTGTTCCCGTCTTTATGAGCCTCTAAAGGTTCAGATCTGAGTCTATCACTTCACTGATTGCTGGTTAATAACTGGATTAACTGAAGCCAGGGGCGTTGCTAGGCAAAAAGCTTTACTGGGGCACTGGCCCCCTAGTGCATATGCCCCTCCTTCCATACATAAATAAAGACAAGCACACTGCCCAACCCTGATACATTCCTACCAAAATTACCATTTGAGATATTAATGAGTATAAGAGCATATTTGTTTTAACAAACATGAACATTTTCAACATTGCAGCTATAAAAAATAAGACATCAACAACTTTGACAAATAAAAAGTTTCCTTATACACATTCTGAAGTAATCATTAATTCCTAGGTTACAGAGTTTTAGTTCGGGGGAAATTTTAACTCATCCTGAGCTAAGTTTTCCTTTATTTTTTGAGCATTGAAGTGTACCTCCTATTTATCTTTTTTGCAAAGTGGTCAATCACTTGTGACTCAGCTTAGAAAGTTCTTCCTTTTCAACTGATAAAATAGCAAGATGATGGAGCCTGTCTTGTCCCATTGTGCACCTCAGCCAAGTGTGGAGCCTTCTCAACACACTGAATGACCTTTCACAACTCCAGCTGTGGATTGTGATTGTGAGGGAGATCTGGATGACCTGCGTTAGTGTTGGGAACATGATGTTATCAAGCAAGTTGAAAACACACTGCATATCCTTGATGACAAGGCTTTCTTTTTTAACCAGGAAAAGCTCAAACCATTTTGAATTAAATGAACGTTTTTTTACTCCAAATTTGTGCTGGGGATGGTGGGACAACTTCACTTGTTTAGGACCATCATGCTTTCCCCCTAAGTCACTAATGTCTCCTTCTTGTTTGTGGACGCTGGTTGTTGCTCCCTCATCACCTTCATGGTCCTGTCTCTCTTGTCCTTAACCTGTCTCTTGCCTGTCAGTCTCGCCTCCTCCTCCCTTTCCTACTCCAGCACCTGCATTCTCATTCTCTACAGTAAACATTAAAAAAACGTAAATCTATAATTATGTAAATATCAATCATATTGCTTATAACGTCCCTAATGTAACTGCTTAGCTTAAATCACTAATTCATTACGGGACCTTACCTCCCTCTCTCATCTTGTTTTACTGCTTCCCTGTCTCTGCTTCGTGTGAGGAATTTCCTGATATCCATCTATAAACCAATGCAGTAATTTTCAGTTAGTAGCCTATAAAGCATGTGGTTTCACTGGGAAAATAATAAAATTGACAGGTAAGAAACGTTACCAGAACTAAAAATGCGTCGTGGCCGCACAGTGTCCCATCCAACTCAGTTGAGAGCAGCGTGTTAATTTACCTGCAGTTCATGCAGTGACATGCACTGACGTGGGGGCGCTAATACATCCTCAATTTGGAGTTACCAACACACTTGATGCGCATTTGAGTAGAAATATACGTCTCCTTCCGTTGGAATTATCTAAATTGATGCATTAAAAAAATGTAATACTGTTGCAAATATTCATGAGATTTATACTGGGGCACAGCTCATTTATACTGGGGCACGTGCCCCAGTAAATGGGGTCTGGCGACGCCGATGACTGAAGCTAGTTGTTAATTTTTTAAACTCTCCTTCTGGTCTGGAAACTATTACTTCATTTTTTTTGTGTTTAGCTTCAACTTAAGAAAATGTTGGCACATGCATGTTGCACAAGAATGATCAAAACCCTTATCCTCAGTAATATAAGCGCTTCTCTGGGTGGAGGTAGCCTCGTGAGACCATCCTGATCTCGCTAGCTTTCAAGGTTTCACTCGCCTGGAGTCTGGAGACTCTCCGTTAAAGAAAATTTGGAACCGTTCACCAAACGAACGTCCAATCAGCGTTGGCTTTGAGGCGGGTTGAGGTGTGAAGCGCGACAGTTCAGTCTAAAGAACATGGCGGCTTCAGCCGATGAAACTAGCGTTAGCGTGGCTATCGAGCAAGTTTTATCGGAATTACAGAGTATTTCTTCACTGAAAGAAGAGCAAAACACTGCCGACATGTTGCTTATTTGCTGAGCTAACGAGCCTTTACCTGCAGCAGCAAGAGTAGCCTGGCTTGTGGTTGTGATTTCGTCGTCGCTCTGTTAGTACGTCATGTGCTTCGTTGATCTGATTGGTTTATTTGGCCCATCTATCACCAACATAGGCCAATCAGCTAACCAGTATTTTCGCCCCTTCCCAAAATTACTTCAATGAAAGGTTTCCAGATGGATATGCGGAGCAAATCCAGCAAATCCATCTGGCGGAGTCAGGTTAGGGTGGAGGGGGAATGTGTAATATAATGGAATATATCACAATGTGTGACACACAAATTTTATAGTCGTTTTCTATTCTATAAACGAATTTTTGATTAGTACAGCTATTCAGACCCAGTGAGTCCCATTAATGTGCAAAAATGTAGTTGTACTACTTTATTTACTCATTTCAGTGTATCTTTTTATTCAGACCTATCTTAAACATTATATATATATATATATATATATATTGTAGCTGGCAGCTTGACTTATTAGTTCCATCATACTTTACTGCGTCAGTGTTTTTGAATCTAAGTAATTACTGTAGTGGGCGAAATGCTTGTAAAAAGGAAGCCCACTCATACTGTATTTACAAACCCACACACTTTGACACTCATAATCAACAGAATGGAGAGAATATGTTCAGGGCTGAGCTGGCACCATGCCTACACATTCACGTTTACTTCCCTTTTCTATCATTCATGTCAGCAGCTATTCCGATCCCACCCACTGCGCTGAAACACAAACCCGGCTGTGGTTTCTGCTCACCACCATTTCTAACATCCTTGCAGCTTTTATCAGCGGCAGTCCTGCTTCTGCTAAAAGTGTAATGCTAAAGCGTCAAAAAAAATAAAAGGATGTCAAAGCTGCTTTTGCATTTTCAGTGCATCTGGTTCTTTCCCCGCCAAACATTTTCTCTATGCCATTTCCGTCCTCAGAGTCAGCTCACAGCCCCTGCCTGCTACCATCTTGTCTGTTGGCCAAGAAAGTAGATAACAGAGGAAAAACATCATACACTCTATGGAAAGGAAGCTCAGGTTGTCAATTATACATGTGCCACTCAGCTGCTATCTACAGCTCTCCTTCTCCTCCCACTCTAGGTTACTCGGCCGAAGCTGGCCCATTCTCCTCCTCTCCATTCTGTCTCTGTCAAACTCTGACATCTGTTTTATCGCACTGACATAAGCAAACCAAAGTCTCACACACTCCCATACACATGTTTTTGCTTCTATACTTACGGGGACTTCACATTATTATATGGCTTATACCTAATCTAGCAGTCCCAGCTGTCTAGATTACAATTTTTATTTAATATTTTTTTAAAGAGCACACTGTGCTTTTATAATAACTTTACAAACAGTTAAACCTATGCTTCTATTTTTTTTTTATTAAATCCAGTTATCTATCCAGAGCAAAGTTTAAAATACTCGTCATCTCAGGGCACTTTTACATAAAAACAATTCAGTTGGATCATAGAATCAGATTGTTTAGGAGCTTTCAAATGTAGCCCAGCTAGTTACATGCAGTCATTGACATTGCAGCATTCGCCCCTCCTGGATGAGCATGTGGCAACAGCTGATATTCGCTTGGATGTAGAGTTGTTGACTCTACAGCAATCCCTCATATTGAGTATGCATACAGCGACACGGCCTGCAGCTATTAACATATAAGCACTTGTTAGATTACTGTTCATGAGTTACTGCAACATTTAATTTTCCTGGAGTGTGAGTGTGAGTGGTCTTGTGCACGACTTGGGCTTCAAGTAGCAGACACAAAGCACCACCCATAAACATGTCTAGGAAAGAAACAGGACTAAACACTAAAAGACAGTCCTAACTCTATCAATTGAAAAATAGAATAAAACAGAGATGAAAATTGTTCCCTATGTCCCCCAGCAGCCTAAAGGCCTGGTTATCCACCCTCAGTGTGTCGCAGTGAGCTTGTCGCAGATATTTTTCATTTATGCCCAATAATGAAGCGTGGTCTGCGCTATATTATTGAGGGACAATCACAAACTAGCTGTAGGTCTAGATGCGGCCGAGGCGGTAAGGAAGTGGGGGCAAGTTTGTCCGACAACGGAGGAACATGAGGGCGAAAAAGAGCAGGGATCCAGGTTGGAAAAGGTTCCCAGTGTTCTCTGCACCTCGCTCTTCTACTGGTCCATCTTCACAAGTTGTTTTCCACAATGGGGGTCATACAAAGAAAACAAGCCGGTAAGGTACCAAACAGGAAATACGCATAGTGTAGAGCGGATGTGGAAATGACCAATCATAGGCCTCCTGTCTGCGGCACTGTCTGTGGTCACCTGCAATTTTGGAGAGGTTCAGCAGAGTGGCTGCGGAGGGGACGGAGGCACATTTGCGTTCA
The DNA here is from genome assembly GCA_030533445.1 of Cyprinodon diabolis. Lineage (NCBI taxonomy): Eukaryota > Metazoa > Chordata > Actinopteri > Cyprinodontiformes > Cyprinodontidae > Cyprinodon > Cyprinodon diabolis. Next base: position 3,288,367 of record CM060079.1, read on the forward strand.
CAGACAGACAAAGCCCTGCTCTGTCTGCATAGACCGTGCATCCCAGGAAGAGAAGTAGGATCTAGGTCTTATAAGTTAAATTACCTAAATTTAGAAACACTCCATTGTGTTAATTATCCATCCTCAGTTTTAAAATCAGAAATAATTCTGGTGCACAGCAACCACACGCTTTCATTTATCTTATTTCAGTTCATTCCTAACTGCAGGTGCCTCGCTGTTTAATTATAGGGGACTGAAACCAGCCACTTTCCCTATTTTCACTTTAGTATGGTTTCAGTTTGGGCTTGTGACTAGACACAAAAAAACAACCTAAATTTCCCTTAAGACAGGCATTTTTTGGTGGTCTGATTTTTCCTAGCAAGCAGGATTAGAAGACACTGAAATAAGAACCATTTCATTGTGAGTCCACTACTAGCCACTAGAGGGCAGCGTTTCCCCTGACAAGGTTGTAATCAGCCATTTGTTTTCCAACATTTACCTGGCATCTATCAGTAAAAATAGTAGGATGTCAGCAGTGAAAATATAATTTAATAATAAGCAAGTATTTTTAATAGCTTATTGACATTTAACTTAACAAATGTATGTTTGCAAAAATGAAAGAGAAAGACAATTATGAAGTAGAAAATCCACAAAACTGCATTAAACAGGGTACAACCCTGCCTCACAAAATAATAATAATAATGGAAATATAAATTCTTCAGGAATGAACATAAATTAACAAGCACAAGATAGAGGAAATTACCTGATTCAGTCTCTTAATCGTATTTTTTTAACTAGATAGAAATCCACTAATATATGCTATCTCTTCCTGCTCACTTTCCATTTGCCTTTCTGCTAAGTGCCAAAAATGCCACTAAAAACCTTCCAATTGAAGAGTTTCCTTGCTTTTATCCATATTTAGCTATTATTACATTTGTTGAGTATAAGGATATTAACTAAGATTTATTTTAACACTTTTTTCCCAGTGAATATCAATGGTGTGAGTAGTGGGAGGATTGGGTTTAATTAAATCAAACCAGTTTGGAGACGCACCATTTTCTATATTTACCCTAATCACAGCAGTACGCTTGAAAATAACAGCGGATAAACTTTTACCAATGTAGACATGTTATACATCTTTAGAAAGCTTAAATTCTTCACAATTCAACTGTTAAGTTCATTTTATGAAAACCATGAGCAGCAAAGCACAATTCATAAAGATATAGCAGCATGTTGAATCAGAATCTTTTAAATAAAGCTTCAACATTCTACATGTGAAACGTTCCTGAGACCTTATTATAGATCTAATCCGAAATTGTTTACATTCCATTTGTCCGTACGGGCAACAGATAAAAAGAAATCCAGCATATTCGGAATTAAAGACATTCCATAATGAGAACATCAACACATAAAATAATTTTTTACCATCAGAAAAGTTTGATCCTTATAGCTAATGCTAATGACCTTGCTAATTACCATAGAGTCTCCGGGCCAGAACCAGTAGGCTCAAAGACAGCTTCTTCCACCAGGCAGTGAGGATGCTCAAATCCCTCCCTGCCCTGCCCCCATGCGCCACCCCCGACCCCCCCCCCACCCCCCCACCCCGACCCCCCAATACCCCCATCCTCCACTACTTCCCCCACGTCAGGACTGCTACTCTATGCACTATTTGCACCATTCGCACTACTGTTTACATATTTTAATATTTATTTGTATATCTTAGGTTTTTTTTTATTCCCCACTGCCATTAGACAGCTGAATGTTGAATAAAATGGGGGGAAAAAAGCTGCATGTTGGAGAAACTGTAAATCATATCTCAGCCTTATGTTTACATTTGATCACCCTGTTTACATTTTGTCTCTGCTGTATTTTAAGAAAAGTCTTGAGAGCTGCACTGAACTAAATTTTGTTGTGTATACACCCTGTGTGTACAAAATGAAAATAAAGCTTGTATAAGTCTGATTCACAGAGGCTTGACCAAGCATCCATTTTGAACAAGTTGGGAGACTTCCTTTTTGTATCTAGCTTCTTTAAAATTTAAGAATCAAATGATTCAAAAGGTTACTACATTTTATAAAGTTGGGTAGCAACCTGATAATTAAAAATTAGTAGCCAAACAGCTCTTTGTCTCTGTCCATTACTGTTTAACTTACCTGGTAAGTTCTCTTATATCAGAGATCAGATTGTTCCTTATATCCCTAACAGAGAACTTCGCTCTCAATATGCAGGTCTGTTAGTGGTTCCTAGAAATCTAGAATTTCTTCCTGTTAAAAGGGGGTTTTTCCTCTCCACTGTCACTACAAGCAGATATTTTTGATTTATGTCCAATATTGAAGCTTGGTCTGCTCTATGTTATTCACACCACAACGCAAGAGGGACAATCAGGATCTAGCTGTGGGTCTAGATACGGCCGGGAAGGCGAGGAAGTGGGGTCAAGTTTGTGCGACAACGGAGGAACATGAGGGCCAAAAAGAGCTGGGATCCAGGTGGAAAAAGGGTCCCAACATTCTTGTGAACCTCGCTCTTCGAGCTTGTCCATCTTCATGAGTCGTTTTCTGCAATGGAGATCATACAAACAAAACAAGCCAGTAAGGTACCAAACAGGAAATACGCATAGTGTAGAGCGGATGTAGATTTGACCAATCAGACGCCTCCTGTCTATGGCACTGTCTGCGGTCACCTACAATTTTGCAGAGGAGCAGCAGAGTGTCTGCGGAAGGGGCAGACGACTTGTTTTCTGAGTATAAATCAGCCTGTAGTGTGAGGGATTGCTTTCGAGTCAATGAATGCAATCAACTGGTTTCATTACATAGAAAACTTTGAATCAATTTGACTGCACGAGGACATGTGTTGTGAATAAACTGAATTTTATTGACTTAAGCGTTAGGACTCCAGTCTGTGTGGTCTGTGTTTTTGTGTTTTTGTCTTCCTTCCTCCACCAGGCGGCGCCTGGTTCTGATTCTCCTCGTCACACACCTGCAAGGGGTTACCTCGTTAACGGAGTGCTCTTAAGCTGCTGACTGCCACTACCTCGACCCAGAGTGTTTGCCAGTTTTGGGTAGTCTAGCCAAGCTGAGTTTTGGAAGGATCAACTGAGCTTCAAAGTGAGCTGAGGATGCAAACCGGAGGTTTGGATCCACTTTTCCCAGAGGAAACGTTTGAGCTTCACACTGAGCGGGGATTCATTTGCACAACGGTCCGTTCATGTACTGCAGGAAATCTGAGTGGCAGTTTGTCTTTCTCTGTTCATCTACAAGCAACCGCATTCTGGGTAACCCTGTCCGCCCTCCTCCGTATGAGACAAACACCGGAACACATTCCCCACCTGCTGGAGTCCAAGAGTAAACCTAATCTCTGGAAACGTGAGTCTGTCAATGTATTCTCCTCTTCAAGTTCGAGAATCAATTCTCCCACTGAACCTGAACTAACCGCAGTGTCTTCCCCTCACCTTTCAGTTCCGGTTGAGCAGTGTTCAGAGCAACACTGGAACCTCCACCAAACTTCTCAATAAACCTGTTAAACTTTTTCCCTTGTGTCTCTGGACTGGTTAATCTGGATGTGGGTCCGAGCTCTTGATAAAACCATGACATTGAGTGATGGCCTAGTGGTTAGGGCATTACACTTACACAGGATCCCAGAGGTTCTGAGTTCAAGCCCCACACACTCCCACAGACTGCCACTCTGGGTCCCTGAGCAAGACCCTTAACCCCAGACTGCTCCCTGGGCACCAACATTGGGATGGATTAAATGCAGAGAGTGAATTTTTCCCCATTGCGTGACAATAAAGGATTCACACATTACACATATACATGTGATTCTGACAGGTTCTGTCTGGATTAACCACTGGACATTACACCTTAATGATAAGAACACACTCACATACTCTTAAAATATTGGACTTCTTCCAATGACTCAAAGGCCCAATGCTATAAGCATTGATTGTGGTGTTCACCTTGTATCATTAATAGATGTATTACAGCCCAGTTTCATTGTTTCCTAATGTTATCCCTGGTTATGACACCAAAGGGCCAGCAAAATATGAAAAAACAGAGATAAATCTTCACCCTGCAATCTTCTACCGGTTCCTGTTGCCATCATCTATCACTTCGCTCCAGCTATGCCTGTATAATACCCCGCACACCCTGGAATGGATGCGTTCCTAAAATAGTGACTTGGAAAATAGGTGCAGTGCACTTTATGAGAAAAGGAAAAGGGGAATATGAACGGAAGTAGCAATGACTGTACTTGTGTGGGCAAAGAGGTCTCCTATTAGGGCAGTGGAGGGAGAAATATTGGTCCGAGCAGCCCCGTACCATTTGTCCTTGTCAGGATCTTAAATAGAATGGGGATCAATTATTCATGGGGTCCATAACTTGCAATAAATGTTAGCTGAGACAGTGCAGCCAGTGCCAGGGAGGGGAAGAGGACTGGAGGCACTTAAAGAAGCTTAGGTTTAAACCAAACAGCTAAATAACCAATTATAGATCAAACCTGCTTGTGACATTTAAAAGCCCTTTCACTTTTTTGATGTGCTGTTTTAACCCCATGATTATGAGGGAAAATACAATGCAGCCTTAAATCAGACAGAGACCTAGCATTCTAAACTCACCACAGGACTGCAGGAGGCAGAAAAACCAAACTGTATCCTGGTAACTTTAAATTTGGTTGGAGTCCAGTCAAATTATCTATATCTTTTTTCTTTTTTCCAGCTTATCATTGTTAGTACACTGTGACAAGTACAGAGCAACAAAATGAACTCTCTGGATTTAACCCTTCCCCTTGTGGAGCAATGTGGGGTTAAGGGTCTTGCTCAGAGACCCAGAGTCTGTGGGAAGGGGGCTCGACTCAGAACCTCAGGATTCCAAACGCAATGCACTACACTGCAAAAAATGGAAATCTATGCAAGTAATTTTCTCTTAAAATAAGTGAATTTTTTCTTGAATTGAGGACGAAAGTGAGACACTTTGCCAATGGAACAGGTTAATTTACATTTAAAATAAGAAAAAAACTATTGCATTGTCTTATTTCAAGTTCATATTATCTAATTATCTTATTGTAAGAGTAAAGATACTAATTTCATTGGTAAATCCTCTTATTTAACTACTAAAATTAAGGGTAAATACACTTAATTTAAGAAATTTTTTACTTATTTCTAGATCGTTTTTGCAGTGTAACCACTAGGCCGCTATTCCCCATTTTAAATTTGTGTTGGAAACAAATTTTCTTTGAAAACTCAATTATTTTTAAAGATATTTAGCTTCTTCTGTTGCAGAGGTCATGGATTAGCGGATAGCGGTCTGGATCTAGACCCACCTGTCATTATACATTGACTTCTTAAATAAAATTTTTTTTTTTTTTTTAAATATAACATTTTTCGTTTTTTAAAATCTAAAATGTAGAGAACAACAATCGTTCAGTTTGGTATATAGACAATTTCCTGATTCACATATTTTATAAAACACCTGAACGGACCGTTTGATCTTTTTTATTTTTCTGGCTAAATGAGAGCAGTGGGCTTTAGGCTGCCCTGCAAGGTTTTAAACCTGGATCTGATTGGTGAAAAAAGCCATTCTCCAGCACATATCATGTTGCTCAATTGTGAGTCTGGATCGATATTTATTTTTGATTCTGTTCATGGTGCAGAATCCTGCTTCACAGCAGGAGGTTGATAGCCTGGGTGCCATTCCGAACTTAGTCCCGCCCACAACGTTTGAGGTCGGGAAGTTCGGTCTGGCATTGCTCAATAGTAGCGCGAGTATCCTCGCACAATATCCTGCGGGCCAATCAAATTGTCAGGGCGGGCTTTATACGATGATGGAAAGATGATCAACAGTAATCAAGGCTCATCTCCTTATTCTAGGCGTGCAACTGCACGCTTTGATTTTTGTTGACAACAACTATGCGTCGCTTAACATACGTCACGCAATCCGTTGCTCTTATTGGTTGTAGGTCCATCCAATTGAGTGCAGAGGCATTTTTTTTCCTGGTTCGTTCGAAACACGCCCCATAATCACAGCTCCATGGATCAGCATCAGACTCATATTCTGACTAGAATAGAGTAGGACTACGTCAGGCTAGGAGGCTGAACCAAACATCCTCTAAATGTGCAGGGTCATCTCTGAGCACACATTGCACTTTTCTGTCACCAGTTCACAGCGCTTCTTCCAGCATTCTACACTTTCTTTCACATTTTCTCATCATCGTTACCCGTCGTTTGGCTTGCCACAGGTTTTTCTGCTGTGCCTAAAAGTAGCAGCAGCAGTTTTAAATGCTGTAAACATTATGTGACTCTATTACCATAGATGTAATTGATTGGATGATATTTTAAAAGACCTGTGTAAAAGGTGCACCGTACTGATCAGTAACAAAAATGTAAATGACATAAAGAAATGGTGAAAATGTGACTTCTGCATGAAATACATGCATACCTACTGTATATACCTGGATATACTGTATATATATTGCTTATTCTTAATGCACCTTTTTCCTTGCCGTTTGCTCCTTCTGTAACTTCTATGCCAATATGTGACGAGTGAATTTCTCCACTTTGAGATCAATAAAGCTCATCTAATCTAATCTAATCTAATCTAATGCATAAATCAGAACAGAAAAAAATTATCCATGACAAACGCTTTTGCAATCTGGCTAAACACAGAGGGATCTATGACTAGTTGAACATTTTGGATAAATAGGTTTTAATTCTCATATTAACTGAAGAAATTACCATTTGTGATATAAGATTATACATGTGTATAATATTGGTAAAATTATAATTTCATAATGAAACTGTATTATGGTAATGGAACCAAACCTTAAGCCGGGCATACACCGTTCGATATTTTGCCCTGTATGGGCCTACTTTCCAGTCGTGCGAGAATTTTTTCGATCGGCCGACTTTAAGCCTGATCATGCGTCGTGTAGTTTACAGGGGGTAACGAGGGGCGATAAGCGTCTCACGACCACCTCCCAATCAGGAATCGTGAGGTCGGGAGAAAATCAAACATGTTTGATTTTCAGTCGACCATCGTGGGCAAGTCGCCCAGAATTCTTGAGCAAGGACTCTTCTTCTTCTTCCTATCAAATGAGAACACAGAAGCATGGCGGGGTGCAAATAGAGTTCAATTCAATTCAGTTTATTTCTATAGCGCCAAATTCACAACACAAGTCCACATGGCCCCCATGAAAAGACAGCTTAATGGGCTCATCCAACAGAGGGCCAATAAGTCGCCAGAACATTTTTACACTGCAAGTTCTATTTCTGTGGGGCAAAAAAACATAACAGTGAGTTGTTGGTAAACACTGAAAATCTGAAGTACATAGCAAATTAAATATTCAATTCAGTTCAGTTTATTTATATAGCACTTATTCATAACACATCATCTCAGGGCACTTTACAGATACAATTCCAGCATATCATCCAGTCAAAATGATTCAAAGTTTTGTATCTAAGGAAAACCAGTTGATTGCATCGACTCATTGACTCAAATACAATCCCTCACACTAAGCATGCTTGTAGCGACAGTGGAGAGGAAAAACTCCCTTTTAACAGGAAGAAACCTCCAGCAGAACCAGGCTCAGTGTGAGCGGCCATCTGCCGAGGCCGACTGGGGTTCAAGGAGACAGAAGCAGAGATACAAAAGGCAACTGTAATCCAGTTGCCTTTTGCCAGTGTGAGGCAATCCCTTACAGTGTGACCAGGCAGATCGCATCAGAGCGTTGGGTCGCACATTGTGAGAACAAACATCGTGAGCTGTGAACTCACACTGTACGACGAAACCATGTGGTTTCGCCATACAGTGTGAGCTGTAGCTTTGTGCAACGATTGAAAAAAAACGCAGAGTATATGCCCGGCTTTAAGCAAACCAGGTTAACTAGCAATTCTAATAACAAGAAAAGCTTTCAAAATGTTTTAAAAGTCTTATATCTTTTATTAAAGATGGGCCAGATACAATAAAGTGGTCGCTCATGGAACTGAATCCTTTTGAAACAAAAAGTAAAAGATTCAACATGGCATCCCCATCAGCGTCCATTCTGCTAAAGTTAATGTGATCTCATGAGATACCCGGATCCCCATACACTTAGAGAAACAGACTGAATTATATCTTTATGCACACACCCCAACACATTGGCAGTCATCAGAAGATGTCATTCGCTTTACGTTATGAGTCTTAAACAAATAATTCAAATCATTACTGCTTATGTTCTGCCATCCGGACTCAAGAGACCCGACAGGATAGTAGTGAGTGATTACTGCTGAGCAAGTTGGAATCTTTTCTCCAAACCGTCATCAAAATGTCTCAAACCCCCCTCCCCCACACACACACATAGAGACGCCTGAAGCCTGAATTATCACAGAGAGAGAGTGCTGCTTATAATTGACTGAAGCAATGCCAGACACTTAATGATGAACATGGAAACACTCCACTGTGCATCTCCAAATGGCTTTAGCGAGCTAATGGCGATGTGGGGGGAAAAAATGAGCTCACACAAGGCAGAGGAGGTAATGTAGCTTCCAGCTCGGCTCATTTTCTCCAAACGAAAGAGATAATCTGGACCCCCCGAAGGCCTCAGAGATTGAAAGCCTCACGAGCGGAAACAGCAAATAACTAAGAGAAATTAGACATGAACCTGGGCCAAAGTTTTCTCATTCCACACCTCCTCATCTCCCATCAGAGGCATGGACAATGTGCCTAGAGTGTGGAATATATTTTAAATATCCTCTGTAATAATAACCTTGTCCTGCCTCCCTTCCCTCCTTCCCATCATCCACACACCTCCCTTCCTCATCCCTTCCTCTGTCTTCATTCACTCGTCTTTCTTCCTTGCCTCGTCTCCGTTCCACACAGACATTCTGTTAGTGACAACAAGAGCACTCGCCTTGCCCAGATGGACTGGCAGCTATCCGTCTTCTTTCATTCCCTCAGCGCTCCAGACCCAAACAGCCAGTGTGTGAGCAAGGGTTTGATGGCATGAACAAAGGCAGAAATTATGTGAATGCCTTGTAGGGAAATGCAAGCAGGCAGCTCGAGAAGGGGGATTGAGGTTGGAAGCATTCCCTGACAGGCAGGTAAAAATGTGGGCTGAGGCAGCAAACGACAAATGTTGTCCCGCCCCATTATTCATGGCTAAAGTAGCCTAAGGCGAAGTACCTCCCCAATGTGCTAAACCAGATGCTGCCTATTGCCAGTGTATGAAGCTGCTAGACTCGCTGCTTACTTGTTTTACAGTAGCAGCCATTCAAAATGGCCCTTCCCAGTCAAAATCCAGCTGCCCACTTCTCTCCAACTTCCAGCAACTGAAGTGACCCCCTCTTGCACATTTTTTTTTACTCTGACTCCACCCTTTCACTGAATTACTCGGTCTGACCAGGAGATGATGCTCCTCTTTAGATCCTATTGTCCACACATCATGACAGAAAGAATATTTTAGGTCAAATATTGATGAATTTTAGGGGACCAGCCAAGGACCCGCCAAGGGTGCATCAAGGAAAGTGGGGACATTTTGAACGGCTACTACTGTATGCATAAAGGCATACTATGCAACATTTTTCAGTTAATTAATGTGTTCCATAACGTTTTGGATGACTAAATGAGTCATTTCAGGTCGAACAAAGGTCTTCTCGGCCGCCCTGGTGGTCTGTAGGGGAAATGCCGTACTTGCAATTGCAGGAGCCCTCGGCCCGCACCCACAGGCTCAGAAATCTCGTGCATCGCGAGAGTCGGTCTTGCTTTATGGCGAGAACTGCTACACGCCCCCAGTGAAAGGCATGCTCGTTGCTAGCGCAGTGGCGATATTTGTGCAGTTATCATGGCGGAACCAGCGAGAAAACAGCGCAAGTCAGATAAATGTATGGGAAACTCCAACTTGGCTAACTACAATCTTTGTTATTTAGACACATGCATAACAAATAATGTATGAAAACATGCTAAATTTTCAAACTGGAAAATTGGAACAAAATAGTCACTTACCGCAGTAGACATGGTGATTCGTTGCGTTCGCCTGTCTGCTAAGCTCAAAACAACCGCGCCTGGCTTGATGGAGAAACCAGGAGAACAGCTGTGCATATCTACGACAGTGCACTTTTACTTTCGCCCTCTGGGGGGAGCCTCGCTGGAAAATCAACACCGGTTGCATAGTATACCTTTAAAATGTCTTTCCCTAAACTGTAGGTATGGCGCAGTCGCATGTTGCAGGAGAAATAAGACATTAAAGTACATGCATTATTTCCTCTGGAAATCATTCACTTGCGTCTCCTTTAAATGGAAACTTTGCGGGAATTTGTTTTTAACGTAGCTCCTCAGGCGGCCATTTTATAGTTTTTTTTTAAGGTGCATTGTAGACTTAGGCCGTTTCTCAAGAACGTCTGTATGGACTCTCGTCCTCCCTAAGTATGCTCTTCAGAAGAACATAGGGAAGTATGGACTTGGGGAGAACGGGAGCACGCAGCATAAATATGGGTCAATTGGAGCAGAAGCGTACTGATGACATCACCACACGCTCGGCTCATTTGGAGCATCATTTCCCCTCCTGTTACTAATAGTCTCTAGATGATAATAAATTCTTACTATAACTAAAAGATCTGCCTCCCATTCTACTTTTAGAAATTCTAGGAACCACTAGTAAACCTGCAGATTGAGAGGGAATTGCTCAGATCTCTGATATAAGATGGAGCTTGGCCATTTAAAGCTTAATATATATTTAAACAATTATATTTAAAATTTAAATATCAACAAATTTGTGAATTTAAGTTTACTATTGAATGTGATATTATTTTGTTAGTATTTTAATTATATTGTCAGTCCTCTGTCAGTCTCCTTTTCCTTTTTCGGCGACCCTGAAGGCAACCAAACAGATTGAAAAACTGTTTAAATAAAATATACTCTAAAAAATAGTGAAGGTATCTGCTTAAATAGACACATTTGCACATTTGAGGCCATAAAGCTACCCTATTAAAGCAACAGCCAAATAATTAGTTATCAAGAAGGATATAACTATAAACTTAAAAATAAATTCAACCAACCACCTTCAGAAGTATTTGGTAAAAGAAGTATTGCTCTGTTAAAAAAAATCTGTGGGAAAACATATTTTGCAGCCTAAGTTTGATTCTCCACAGTAAAAGACTTGTTGGCAGCTGGAAGCTGTGGGCGGAGTTTATTCCAGAAAGGCTGTGGAATCTATCCACGGTTGATGGAAAATGAGTTAAGCTAAATGTAAAATGATATTGGTGGTAAAAGAGATAAAAGCTTTAGCAAAAAACAAAAACTGAATCGTTGAAGTGTTTTGCTGTCAGAATAAAGTGGGCTGAGCGCAAATGCACATCTCACGTGTAAGCTCTTTAAAATGTATATTTTTATTGAATATAATTTTTCATCACTTTAAATCCCAGTTAAATACAATAGTTTGCGCTTGCAGTGTTGTAAAAAGAACCAGGGTTATGAGGACCTTTGAGAGGAGCTCTAAGCGTTGTAATGGATTCCATTCATTCTTTAATGGATTCTGGTATTATTTCTTTGATTCAGTTTCCTGTTCAGTTCTGTTATTCACCTCTTCCTTTTGTCTAAAGATTGGTTTACATTTCTCTCTCTGCTAGTATGGAAACAATGTTAGATATTTTTTTCTCCTCATAATTGTTCTAAAATATGCATACAAAAATAAATTCATTAGGGCAACTTTTTATGGGACATATCTTTGCACTGTTTTATTTTAGTTGTTCTCAAGAAAGTTTAAATATGGGATAATTATAGCTCTGTTTATCTGTGTGAGCAAAAGAGGACAATGTCAGACGTATCGTGAAGTCGGAAAAGGCATGGCTGGATAATATGTTTGGTAAGACACAAATGGATTACTAAATAACCATCTTTCAACACTTTAAATGTAAACTTACTTTCCTGTATACTTGAAAAAAAGCACGCCATTATGATATTTATTTTTAGTGTACCAGTTTTTGTCCAAGAGCTCATCTAGAACCCGTGTGCAGATGCAGACATGTTTGAAAACTAAATCCTATTTTCTACATATTTGTGTCATGGAGGCTGGGAAATATTTTTTCTGATAGTCAAAACATTTGGTATCAAACAAAGCTAATCTGAGTAAAAACAAAAAATATTTTTATTGTTGCTTTCATTCGTCAAGCAAAACGGATTCCAAACCAACGTAGCCCCATGTGTTGCATATTTGGCTCCAAAACAGCCATCAAGTGTCGTGATAATCAGTCTTTACGTCACATTGGGGACATTTGGCCGACTCATCCTTGCAGAAATGTTTAATTTAGTCACATTGGAGGGTTTTCAAGAACGAATAACCTGATTAAATCCATGCCAAACCATCTTAATTAGTTTAACATCTAGAACAAAGCCGTTCCAATTCCTTCATTTTTATTTCTTTCAGTCATTCAACGATTGTTTTCTGCTTAAAGACCAATGACTCCTTCAGGATTTTCTTGCACAGAGGAAAATGTTGGCATTCCATCAGTTATGACCTAAACTGGACCCCCAAATCCTGAGGAATGATGGAATATATAGAGGAATATATACATTTTTGGTATTGGTAGTTTTATACACCCAGCTACACTCAGACACACACACACACACACACACTTACTAATGGCTTTATAACTCTTTTTCTTGGCTGTTGTTAAATTTGTACTGATTCTGGGAACCTTTATTGGGATCCTTTAGTTTCCTTAATTATATAGCAGGTTATATTAATGGTAATTTTGGATTCTGCAGTTCAGACTGTAACCATTTCTGGATGTGATAAAAATGTGATAATCCAAACTGCCTCCTTTTTGACTGCTCCTCTCTGTTGACTGGCTGAACAGCTTCATCTGCTGTTATCCAATTAACAACAAGTTGAAGCTCTACCCCCTTAATAACTTCCTCTCTCAGTCAGTCTCTTCCAGATCGTCTCTCTGCCTAGCATTAGCTACCTCCAGCGGTGGTGTTCACCACCTGCCTTCGCTGTGTTCCTGCATGGATACTGTGTTCCCCCCTGCCGTTACTGTATTCTCATTATCCCAATCTGTTCAACTATCCACCACCGTGTTCAGCTACCTACTGCAAACCTTCTCTGCCTACATCATATCCAAATATTTTACCATCCAGCCTTTTACCACCAACACTGTGTCTGGCTGCGATGGACTGATGGCCTTTCGCCCAAAGACTGCTGGGGATAGGCACCACTGGGACCCTGAAGGAAAATCTGTTTTGAGTGTCACAGTTAATCCAAACTTAACAGTTAATCAATTCATGCTTTCTGTCCTTTCTGTGACAATTAAAGGCATATAAATAATGTCTTTCCACTCACATTCTCAAGTTACCCCGCTGTTGGTGGCACGATGCATGATTGATGTCTTTGCTGGTGAAGTCATTCCAAGAAAAGTTTTTTTTAAAAACAATCCACTGGACTTTGTTTCCAAGTTTCAAGACATTTCCCTTCCCATCCAGGAAGGTTACACTGGAAGCTTACAGAGCTAGTACTGACAAAAGAAGGATTCTGCAGCACTAGGAATAGTAGATTTAAGTCAGTTGAATCAGAGCTGAGCATACATGATGCCAATTGAATGGGGAGCCACATTGTTGGTCTTTAGCATCCTTTAAACACAGACTGAGAGGAGAGACGGTAGAGCAGAGCCACTCATTCAATGAAAAGTTATCTGAAGTCAAAAGTTTCCAAATTTATTGACATTTTAGATCATAAAAATTAACTGAATAGTTACTTTGCCTAGTAGCTAGTTACTTATATTGTGTAGTAACTGAGTTACTACCTCTATAATTTTTTGTAGTAACTATACCTAGTTACTTTTTTCTGGTAAAGTTCCCAACACGGACAACATTAAGCATTAGCTGACATGGAGACCAGTGGGCAAACAGCTCAGAAAAATAGCAGGCAGGAGTCCCACTTCAGCTCCTTTGCCACTGAAAATAGAGGATTAACACATGTTTTTCAAAAATGGGCCGACCCAAAAACTTGCCGAGTCATTTGACCCGGGTGGACACGCTTCAGCGAGCTGTTCCAACTGCCACTATAAGCCCATTGTTGCCGGGTTTAAACAGGTTTTTCGGCCAGTGGGAAAGGGAACGTTAGCCTCGTGAGACCATCCTGATCTCGCGAGCTTTCAAGGTTTCACTCGCAGATCAGTCTGGAGACTCTTCGTTAAAGAAAATTTGGAGCCGTTCACCAAACGAACGTCCAATCAGCGTTGGCTGATTGGACGATCGTGGTGAACGTTCGTGGTGTCAGACGTCCGTGGTGTCAGCCAAGCCACTTTCTAAAGGTTACAGCTGGTTCCAAACACTGCAAAACACCCTTTAAGTTTTGGATACATTTTAATAATAGTTGAACTTTATTAATCTCACACTGGAGAAATTAACTCTCTGCATTTAACCCCTCCCCTTGGAGAGCAGTGGGCTGTTATTGTGCGGCGCTCGGGGAGCAGTGTGGGGTTAAGGGTCTTGCTCAGGAACCCAGAGTGGCAGTCCGTGGGAGTGGTAGCCTCGTGAGACCATCCTGATCTCACGAGCTTTCAAGATTTCACTCGCTAATCATTCTGGAGACTCTCCGTTGAAGAAAATTTGGAGCCCTTCACCAAACGAACGTCCAATCAGCGTTGGCTTTGAGGCGGGTTGAGGGGTGTGACGCAACGAGAAGCGCGACAGTTCAGTCTAAAGAACATGGCGGCTTAAGCCGATGAAAATAGCGTTAGCGTGGCTATCGAGCAAGTTTTATCGGAATTACAGAGTATTTCTGCACTGAAAGAAGAGCAAAACACTGCTCTGGAGGCTTTTCTCAGAGGGGAGATGTTTTTGCTCTTCTCTTGACTGGTTTCGGCAAAAGTTTGATCTATCAATTGGCTTGTGCCTGGCTTGTGGTTGTGTTTTCATCGTCGGTCTGTTAGTACCTCATATGCTGCGTTGATCTGATTGGTTTATTTGGCCCGTCTATCACCAACATAGGCCAATCAGCTAATCAGTATTTTCGCCCCTTCCCAACATTACTTCAACGGAAGGTTTCCAGATGGATATGCGGATCAAATCCATCTGGTGGAGTCAGGTTAGGTTAACGCATGTTTTTTTTTTAAATGAGCCGATCAAAAAACTTCGCTTGCTGAGTCATTTGACCCGGGTTCAGCGAGCTGTTCCAACTGCCACTATAAGCCCATCGTTGCCGGGTTTAAACAGGTTTTTTCGGCCAGTGGGAAAGGGGCATTACTGGCTTGAAGGAATTAAACTTCTATCACCTTTAACATACATTTACGAGATTAAACAGAAGCATGCCAGAATGGCCCAGTGAAAGTTTAATTAGCTGCTTAAAGGTGGTCCCTTGAATAGATTTGCAAAGCAAATCACACTATAAAAGGATGTTCAGTTCAGACAATAAGAACAATAAAGTAGATAAATCTTTATGTTATAGAAGACTGGAACTACAACATGAAGGACACGAGAGGGGGTCATGGTGGAGAAAAACTAATATTTCTCCTCTCCTTATTTCCAGCATACAAATCTGGGAGACCTATTCTGTCCTGGTCCCTCAGGACCCCCAGCCCTTTTCCAGCCCCGCAGAGGAAGCCACATGCATTATGTATCATCATCTAAGCCTATTTCAGTGCAGAGAGGCAAAAGAAATAGAGAAACACAGAGCTTCTCTGGCTCCACCAATCAGTCTCTACAGTTTCCAATGTTTCTCTGGTAAACGAGGTCTTGTTCCTTCCGTGCGGAATTACCAAGAGGAATACATGAAATATTTAGCATCGTCATCCCCTTATCTCCCGCTCCACTTGAACTTCCTGTGAGCTAAAAAAAAGTTTAACTAAATGCAAAGGTAGTTTTCTCATCATCTGGGAGATTTGTGAATTTGTAAGGTTAGAAGAATCCAGATTAGAGGAAGCCTTCGTTGCATGACTGCACGCCTCAGGGAAAGAGGAAGCCACCGGCAGAGGATGGTCATGAGATGTAATTTACAGAGGAACTGGTCAGGGCTCCGACTGACAGAGACCAGGGCAAAGTGAACAGGCAGAAAAAATGATGATGTTCAGGGGAAGTGGGGCTTTTGGCTTCAAATGAACAAACATTCATGTGTAAGATGCATTTATAAGAGCAAAAACACACAAATACGCCTCGGCAAGGCGTGCGTATCCCCCCCCCCTAGCAATTTCTCCAAATCAGCAGACACCTGCCCTTCCTTTTGGTGACCTTGACATGAAGTACACCACCACAGGTACTTCGCCAGGAGAATGATTTTTTGACACCTTAAAAGGTTCCTTCTATTGACATTGAGGCTGTCCAACCAGCAGGCCTATTATTTTCTACGCTCTGAAGGACTACACACTATTTGGAGGGTGCAGAAACCATAAGAAAATCGACTGGCACTCACATTGCCTTTGTTCTCTAATGGAAACTGCAAAGTCTGTCCAGCAGGAACATTTTTTACATCTTTATCTGTGTGCAGAGACAATGTCTTTAAAAAGCAATCATATCTTTAAAACCTTTTTTTGCCATTTCAACTGCTCATACTTCAGCAATCTGGATATAGGGGAGATTGACTTTTCTTTTCAGAATGTTCAGTAAACTGATGGCTGACCATTTTCTGGAGATTTTTCTGGTTTTGATTTGATGCCTTCTATCTGTATTAAAATATGTCATATTGATTCCAAAAGAGTGAAACTACACATTCTTCCTGATAGCCAGTTGCAGGGCCTTGCAGTATGGAGGGTAAAAACTGCCAAAATTAAATAAATACAGCATTAAATAAATAATTAAATGTGTCAATAATTAATTAAATGTGGAATTAAATAAATAAATGTGTCATTCATTAATTAAAACCACGTCACTAATATAAAGTGCCACAATTAAATAAATAAATACAGCGATAAACAATTAATTAAATGTGCAATTCATTAAATAAGGAATTAAATATATAAATGTGTCATTAATTTAATAAAATACGTCTTCATTTTATAAAAAAAATATATATATAATTATTTCAGTTTGCATTTAATTATTTCATGGTCCTGTGTCGCAGTGCATCGAAACCATTAAAAGAATCTGTCAAACTCACCCATCAAAGTTAGGGGGCGGTTATCTAACACCTGATTGGTCACCCTGCGCATTAAGGTGAAGCAAATCGATTACAGAGACTCGATTCGCGTTAACCCCGCCCACTAACTTTGATGAGTGAGTTTGACAGATTCTTTTAATGGTTTCGATGCACTGCAACACAGGACCATGAAATAATTAAATGCACACTGAAATAATTATATATATTTTTTTAATAAAATGAAGACGTATTTTATTAAATTAATGACACTTTTATATATTTAATTCCTTATTTATTCAATGAATTACACATTTAATTAATTGTTTATCGCTGTATTAATTGTGGCACTTTATATTAGTGACGTGGTTTTAATTAATGAATGACACATTTATTTAGTTAATTCCACATTTAATTAATTATTGACACATTTAATTATGTATTTAATGCTGTATTTATTTATTTAATTTTGGCACTTTTTATCCCCCATAATGCAGAGACCGCTAAGCATTGAGATATATTAAGGGTAAGACAACTGTCAATAAAAATGTAGGCGTCTTATTTTTAAAAGCAGTTCATGTGAAAAATTCGGTTCTCAACAGAACCTACAAGTTGATACTGTATTTCTTATCAAAACAGTAAATAAAGTACAAATTTGGAAAGGTTTGTATCACCTTTAGACGCTGTGTAAAATATAATTTCCAATTTAAGATTATACACACAGGATTACTCTGTTATTCTTTGTCTGTTGTCCCATGGGACTCTGAAGAAAAGCAGCCCCAAAGCATGATGGACCGCCCCCCCCCCCATTTGTGGTTTTTACTGTAGGATGGTCCATTCAGGTTGGTTCTAGTAATTTCTGACAAAAATAGCACTTTGGCTCTTAAACAGCAACATTTATTGTTGATTTTTTTGCAATAAAAACCAATTTGATTGATAGTGTCCAAGCCATATAAAAACTCTCTGAAATGATTCTTGGTTTTACAGTTCTTCTCAGGCTGTTATCTTCGCCGTTTCATTTTCTTCAAACATACAACAGCTTTCCTCTCTACTTTATTTTTATTTAACTTTTTTTTTCCATTTTTCTCTCCATGAAAGATGCGCTCCCTGAAAACAATTGAGGAACTAATTGAGGTCCACACACTGAAAAAAATTCAATCTTAATAAGTAAATTTTTCTTAAAATATGTGCTTTTTTCTTTAATTGAGGAGGTAAGTAAGACACTTTACAAATGGAACAAGACAATTTACATTTAAAATAAGAAAAAAACAATTGCATTTTCTTAATTCAAGTGAATTTTATCTAATTATCTTATTTTAAGAGTAAAAATATTGATTCCATTGGCAAATCCTCTTACTTACCTACTCAAATTAAGGGTAAATACACTTAATTTAAGAAATCTTTACTTATTTCTAGATTGTTTTTGCAGTACACTGGAAAAAATTGAAATCTAGATAGGTCATTTTTTCTTAAAATAAGTGCATTTGTTCTTGGATTGAGGAGGTAAAAGACACATTTTGGCAATAGAACACAGAAAACATAGGAAAACACAACTGCATTGTTTTATTTCAAGTGCATGTTATCTAATGATCTGATTTTAAGAGTAAAAATACACATTCTATTGGCAAACTATCTCATTTACCTACTCAAATTTAGGGTAAATACACTTAATTTAAGAAATTTTTACTTATTTCTAGATCGTTTTTCCAGAGCAGAGACTTTAAACTCCTGGGTGAAAGTTCTTAGTTAATTATTTTTTAATGTTTAGAATTCTTCTCTCATTTTTCACATCCCCTTGAAGATGTTGGACATAAGGATAACTGGTAAGATGCAATCACAGCAATATTTTGCATTTCTTCCTATTTTAGTGAAAATCCTGGAAGTAGAAAGTTTTTTTTTTTGCCAAAATGTATGCACTTAGCTAAAGCCTTTTTTTTTGTACATCAAAAACACGTTGACAACTGCTGTAAGGATTGATCATTCGGCTCTTTTAGCCAGAAAGTATATAGAGATCTTTAGGTTACTCAGAGGTTCTCTAGTGTATTTGGTCTTCCAGGGTTTTATTTTTAAACCTTGGCAATCTTGTTATCATACAGAGCAATATAAAACTCTCTATAGCTCTTAAAGTCTTTTACGATGATGCTTTTTGGGGATTCTATATGGCCAAAATGAAGTAACACAAATAAGTAAAGGAAGATTCTACACAGTTTCCAAAATGTTATATTCTATTCAGTTTATTTCTATAGCGCCAATTCACAACACATTTCATCTTAAGGCACTTTCCAGTTCACAAGATCATGCAGTCAAATTGATTTAAAAATTTCTATCTAAGGAAAACCAGCTGATTGCATCGACTCATTGACTCGAAAGCAATCAGTCACACTAAGCATGCTTGTAGCGACAGTGGAGAGGAAAAACTCCCTTTTAACAGGAAGCAACCTCCAGCAGAACCAGGCTGAGTGTGGGCGGCCATCTGCCGAGGCCGACTGGGGTTCATGGGTACCTTCCATGCATTTATATTAAGTTGATTACATTTTGGAATCACTATTAAATGCAGTTGCAACTGCTGATCTATTAGTGTTGGTTTTAAGCTTTGTATATGTAGATGGAAATTTTCTGCAAACCATTGTCTTCAAAATAGCCCAAATTCAGTCAGACTGGACAGATAATAGTAATTTGTTCCCGAACTCTTACTGCAAATTCATTTCTTGGTTTAGACCAGGGGTCTGCAGCAGGTGGCTCTGGAGCTACAAGTAACTATTTGGATCGTCCTTTTAATAACTTTGGCTAAAATGATGCAAACTAGTGCATGGTTTTGAATATAAATATAACTGCATATATTGCAAGTTTTACGCACATTTTTGCGTGTGTGTCATTAAGATCTGCATATTATTGAAGGCACACTAAGCAGCAAGGTTTAAAAACACTTTTTGCTAGATTGCACACCCAAATCTTTTTCCGCCTTCTTTGAAGAACTGCTCTGTGCCTCCAAATAGATGCAAAAAGTTTAGGAAGATCAGGCCCATAATATTCCTGTCCTCCAACAGTTCAACATAGTGACAGCTTTAAATTCGCTGCTGCCAAAATATAATAATCCATAATCCATAACATTTGTTGTACATCAGTAAAACATTATGCTAGGACTGTTCTCTGCCCTCTCTGTACTCGGATGCAAAGGGTGCCTCTGAGCACACTGTTATGCATGCCAAAGACCGAAGCTTCTGTGTGTGAGCAGATGCTGGAAGAAAAAATCTTATTTGGGAACCAGTTTTCCACTAACAGCACAATTTAAATGGAGTGAGATTCAGCAGGTGGTTAAAGAATAAATCATTGACTGTTTTAGTCCTGCACAAGAGAAGTTGTAGAGATGTGTGAGAGCGAGAGCACATACTGGATAAGATTTATTTCACTTCTAAGTATCGACTTATCACTGATTTTGGAAAAAAGAAAAAGAAAATGGTGGCCGATAAATAGCAACGTAATTGATCAGTGTACCTCAATTTTTTAGATGTATTTTTCTTGTCATTAGGTTAGAAACGATGTTACGGTGGCCCTGAAGTGCAAACTGCAACTACAAATCTAAAAGCGCAACTACATTAAGGAAAACACAATTACATTAACCTACCGGAAAAGGTAGGTACCAGTGGGAAACATGAGACATCACTGATTGGTCGACGGCGCCGTTTGACCCTTGAACCGGAAGTCATTCTGCCTGCTGTGGCTTTTGAAAACATGGATACTAACTGAAATTTCGTGATTAATCTTGAGCATATCCAGTATCACCTCGTACGTATGTCCTGATTCAAAATATTCCTGGATAACGGCAGCTATGTTTGGGGCGCCGACAATATCCATGTCTTCAAAAGCCACAGCAGGCAGAATGACTTCCGGTTCAAGGGTCAAACGGCGCCGTCGTCCAATCAGCGATGTCTCATGTTTCCCACTGGTACCTACCTTTTCAGGTAGGTTAATGTAGTTGTGTTTTTCTTAATGTAGTTGCGCTTTTAGATTTGTAGTTGCAGTTTGCACTTCAGGGCCACCGTACAATGTCCTTTGTTACGCCTTTTTTCCATGAATATCAACATTGCTGTTGAGGATCAAATGTCAATGATGTAAGCAGGAGCAACACCCCTTCATGCCACATCCCTGCGACAGAGTTTACTTCAGCAGCTGACTCCATCCAAACGGGCGTTCAGCCTGCAGGTCCTGTGGGGCGAGACACAGCTGAAGGCTCCATCATAGCCACCATAACCCCTAATTTTCTCCTAACATCACAAACAACTGATTTTACTCCAGTGCTGCTACATTTTAATTCGTTTCTGAGTCATTGTTCATTATTGACTGTAAAACTGAAGGAGGCTTCACTGTTTTAATTGCTTCATCATTTATTTACCCTGATCTGCTGCTACTTTAAAGAACACCCTAAATGCAATAACCCATTTTCCATAAAAACTCTTTAAACAGACTCTTAGACCCACTTTTCCCCCTTTTTTAGCTTTTCTTTTACATTGTGCTTATTTTTAGTAGTGTGTAGTATTTGATCAGTTTTTAGATCTAATAATGATGTAATAGGGATTATTAGACAATAAAAATGACAATATTTTAACTAAACACTATTTCTGACATTTTGAATTGAAAAAGCTTCCTGGATGGGAAGCGAAACAACTTCAAACTTGGAAGCAAAGTCCAGTGATTTTTTATACAGTGAACGATTTATCACTCAGAGCCAGATAAACCACTTTTATTTAACATTTGAAGAAAAAGAGAGGATTTGCTTTGGTTGGTGATGGACAATAACTGCTGATAACCATAGTCTATATTACGAAATCGGTGAAAGAAAACCTGATTTTAGCACCCGGTCCAGAAGTTCAATCTTAGATGAAAGATTAAAGAACCTAGGTAAGGTAAGAAGATTACAGTTATAATTATCCACCTAATGTGCTGGTGAAGTTTCTCAGTCATCCAGGTCATAGTCATTCCAAAAAAGGTTAAAAAAAAACAATCCACTGGACTATGTTTCCAAGTTTGAAGATCATCCAGGAAGCTTTTTCAATTAAAATGTCCGAAATAGCGTTGAGTTCGAGGTTTTATACAGTAGCCCAACAAAGCCTTGTTTCTGTTTGGAAAACATGCCGATTGAAATGGACGAATGGGTCCACCCCTTTGGAATGTAATACCCGATACCTGTCTATGTCTCTGAAAGGGTGACATTAAAGGGAATTGTTGGCCTGACTGAATAGGTGAGGTCTTCTGTTCCCCTGTAAGGTGGTGGGTGGTTGCAGTGATAGTGGGAATAGAGTCCTGCACGGGTCGAGTTTTACCAACCCGCACCCGCCCGAACCCGTTAGGATGACTACCGAACCCCACCCGTCACCCGTGGATATCTTCGATTCAAATCCAAACCCGACCCGACCCGTTGATATTTAACCCGCAACCCGACCCGTTAACACATCAAGTAATAGGCTATAGTACGCTGCGCTGCAGAACAGCGCCATTAACACTGCAGCAGACGTGTATGCACTGACTGTGGCCTTTTTGGAGGGAAGCCCACACTGCCGGCAGGGCTTTAAGCTACAACAAGGGTGACCCCAGTGCCTGATTAATATAACATTTCTGATGTCCATAACAACACACAAGCATAAAAAAAAAAGAATCACTAACTACCCGCCCGCACTAAAAAAATATCTGCCCGACCCGTTTATTTTTATTTATGTATTTTTCACCCGCAAAAGAGCCTTTTAGCGGGTGACCCGTCAGGGACCCGCGGGTACCCGACCCGTTGCAGGACTCTAAGTGGGAAGGAATCAACTCAGAAAAACCATCAGAGGAGGCGGACTCAGATTTCAGCTTTCAAAGACCTACAATGCAGCGATTGAGTTAATTCCTTCCCGCCATCATCACAACCCCCACCACCCTACAGGGGAACAGAAGAGCTCGCCTATTCAGCCAGGCCAACAATTCCCTTTAACGACCCCCTTTCAGAGACATAGACAGGTATGGGGCATTGCCGGCTAACAAAAGATTCCAAAGGGGTGGACCCGTTCATCCGTTTCTCTTTTGCATGTTTTCTAAACAAAAACAAGCCTTTGTTGGGTTACTCTTTAAAGCAACTCAATTCCGTTTCTGACATTTTGATTTGAAAAAGCTTCCTGGATGAGAAGAGAAACATTTTATGACTTGGAAACAAAGTCCAGTGAATTGTTTTTAACTTTTTTGGTATTCAATTATTAATAATTCAGTGGTTTAAAATTGATTTGAATGACCGATTAATTAACTATAACTTCCAGTTCTAGGTATTTAATATATTCATGATCTGCTGGTAGATTTGCACAACATTTGTATGAATCTTTTTGTTGTTGTTTTAGAATTAAAGCCAGAATAATTTGATTCTATGAGAACGTTCTGCCTCTTTTTATAATCACTGGGATATAAAAGCTCACAGCAAGAGGCATCACTTTTAGAAGACATGAGTGGGCTGAAAATATATCACAAAGACGCCTCCTCTAACATCCCCAACATGAGGTTTCATTAGCAAGAGCAGCCTTCTCTCGGTCATTTCTTTCCTCTGAGGTTCGTGATCAATCTCACCTTTGATGTTCCTAAAACAACAGGGAGGAGGAAGGGATGGGCGAGAGGAGAGAGCCGCCGCTGGAGCTGCAAGGGGGATGTAAAGACAGAAAAAAGCACTGCTTTAAATGTCAAGTTAATGAAGTAAATTGAATTGAATCACGCAGGATATTGAAATCGCATCGAGCGACACAGCATGCAAGCACAACGCTCAAGGTCTCACTGTTATAAGATTAGGCTGCAATAGAAGGATGAGAAGATCCTCTCGCAAAGGGAGAGGAACCAAGTGTCAAAGGAAAAAGAATTATACAATTAGATCAAAGCCCGTCAACTGATAGAAGATGTGAATCGGCACGAAGGCTGTTTGAACAAATTGTATACGCTTGCAGGCAGGTGGAAATAACAGCTGGAATGTATTCAGAGCACACAGACACTTGATTCGTTTAAACAACACATATCAGTGCATGTGGGTCTTCAGGGCTGTATGGTAAAAGTGCATTAGATGTGAGTTAAGATGCACTAATGAAAATATAAAAAGTTATGATCATTTCTCACTGAGCAACCAAACATTTTGCAGAGATGAGGAGTCTGTGTGGTAGAGGTTTCCAACTGTTCCTTAAAAACAAGAAACATCATATTAAGAAACAAAAAGTGTTATTTAATTCAGGTTTGATTTAAATGTTTACAAAATATATTGCATGTTATTTCAATATTTTACAACTACAAACTGTTTCATTGTGAATTCAGGTATTATTATCATCATAATTTGTATGGGTATTTCATTTATTAATACATGTCAAAAATAAAATCAGTGCTTTTTATCAGTTTTGACAAGAGAATGATGATATATTTGCCTTATATGCAGATTTTAACGATTCAAACTAATTTCAGTGACTGGAATATGTCAGATATTTAATTTCTATATTGTCAACTGCCAGTATGAATTAGATTAGAGTCAACTTTATTGTCACTACACATGTACAGGTACAAGGCAATGAAATGCAGTTTAGATCTAACCAGTAGTGCAATAGCAGCAAGTGCAGGATAAATAATGGTTCCATAAATACAGGACATTGGTATTTGGGCATTTCTACTGAATGAATATTTCTTTTGCAAAGTCTACCTTTAAGAAACTTGAGATCCATAAATCAATTTTTGGGAATAAACTGTGGAAAATGCATCTATATGCAGAGGCATCAAGTAACAAACTAAAAGTACTTCTTACTTTACTTAAGATATATTGGCTATCTATAATTTAGTGGAGTAATTCGTTTTTAGACACCTTTTTACTTCTACTCCTTAAATTTTTTTTAAGTTATTTATTCTCTTCTCCTTACATTTTAAAAATAGAATTGTTAGTTTTGTTTCATTTAAGCTCATTTTCGTTATGGCCTGCTTAAAAAAAAAAAAAAAAAAAAAAAAAAAAATAAAAATATTTGTTTCATCCAGAAAATTAACTTGCCTGTGGTTGGACTCGGTGCTGCCCCAACTTGTTGTTCTCCACAAATCAAAATAAATTACTTTTAAAGAATATGTTAAGTTAAATTTGACACTGTTACCATTATTTATAAAACTAGGAAAATTAAGTCTGAGGAAGTTATCCAAAATTGTAGAATATTTTTCCTTTAATTGGATAGTGAAGTAAAGTTTCTGTTTAAAACTTTTCCTGTATTACTTTTAATTTTGTACTTTATTTCTAAAATGGTTCTTTTACACTTTTACTGGAGTAAAAAGCTTAATTTGAGCTTAAGTTCCTCTAACTTCTACAAAAGTGATTTTAAACAGTAGGATTTATACTTCTACTTAAACTAATACTTTTCATACCTCTGTCTATATCATATACTTAATCTGCCATTAAAACCCTATTATTTACATCGGTATATGACTACTAAATAACATCTATAATATGATTGCATTATGTTATATAAATATTGATATAATCAGGTTGATTGTGTTCTCTGCATATAAACAGAAAGGTGAAAAGGCTTGCACACATAAACCACCATTCTCTGCTCGGAGCTGATTAAATGTATTATATTGAACTAAATGTGTTTTCCAACAAAACTCTTCCTGAAGCTTATGGCTGATGCACTTTTCCAAAACTGACACATGTCTGTTTATTACACAAAAAAATTGAATTTACTTGCTGAACGTTAAGAAAGTTACTGTTGCATCCTTACTGATAATTTTAACAGTCCTCTTCTCATGCAGCTCTTTCTCAGTTCTTGATGACTGGACCAAGTTATAGTTCCTGTTTGTCTCCCAACATTACATTAAAAAAAAATTACAGCTGCACAAATAATCCCACTGTAAACTCTATTCTATTGTATGCAAATAGAATATAAAACTGTTTAGTAATAATTATCAAATTAAAAATGCCATAAAGTCCATCCTACTGCCCCTACAAAATGTTTAATAAAAACTGTTAAACACATTGTTATGTGGTCCGTTTTCTATCATAACAGACATAATAAAACGTCACATCCAATATAAACTAGATGATCTTGATTCATTTAAACTATAACCTATTGAGTTAAAGTTTAGTAAACTTTATTCATTTGTTGAAACCATTTAGGTTTGAGCCAAATCCCAGATTCAGTTAGAAAAGTGCAGCAAATACAAAGAATTATATTGGAGTAGTCTACGGAAGAGGATTAGGGCCACTAAAAAAACAAACAAAAAAAAAACAATTAACTGATTTTTAATTTTTATTTCAGTTTAACATGGGAAAAAAGTCAGAATTCTGACTTTTTTATTGTCAGAATTCAGTCAGAATTCTGATAAAAAAGTCAGAATTCTGAGATTAAAGACAAAATTCTGAGATTAAAGACAAAATTCTGAGATTAAAGACAGAATGCCCACTTTTAGTGTCATTACTGGATCATATTTGTCACTGGAGAAAAAAAAGACCATCTCAGGTCCTTCCTCCTGCACATGCAGAAGCAGCAGATGCGTCGTCCTCACCAACAACTTTAAGAGCAAAGTCCTGAGCCATGAAGTTGTTGCAGATTTCAAGCTTTTCTCTTTGTTTCCTATGAACCACTGCCTGCTGCCTCAACTGAACAGCTAAAGCCAACCCTGCTCTATCAACCTTCTTTACCAGAGAACAATATACTGTATATTCTGACTGCAAAGGAGCTGAAGCCTTCACTATAACGCAGCAACATTGCCCCCTTGTGGTGGTTTACAAAAATGTGTTGCACTTGAGGAAACTTGAAAAAGCTTTACCTGAATGGATGGTAAGGAAAATAAAAATTATTTTTATTATATTATAAGTTATATACAGGTAAAATGTTTATAAGCAAAAAAGGATGATAATAATTAGATTTAAAAAAAAAGAACAATAGCCATTTATTATGCCAAGCTTGGTCAAACTATACTTATATCACCAGCAACCTACAACTGTTCAAACTCAAAGCTAATTCTGACATTTTGAACTGAAAAAGCTTCCTGAATGGGAAGCGGAATGTCTTCAAACTGGGAAATAAAGTGCAGTGGATTGTTTAACTTTTTTTTAAATGACTATGACCTGCATGACTGAAAATCTTCATCAGCACCTACATCTGTTCAGTTACTGCAGAGGAGAAAACCTGTGTGTGAACAAGAAAACAATGCATGCATTTCTGTGTTAAACAGCAACCTCAGATAATGTTACCAAAGTTCCCGTCATACAGTTGGAACCAAATACTAAACATACAACAGGCTGTAACATTAGCTAATAGCATTTGTATGAAGGGTAATCAATACTGTAATGCATTATTTCCTGAGCAGTTCAGAAACAACATAAAGACCAACACACTGGGCTTTTATACACATATGTGAATATATATACACATATGTGAATATATACATTGTCAGGGTTAGATTGAGGTTTTGAGGACCCACAGGCAGAGATATGTTCTTGAAGACTCAATTGGAAAACTGAGGCAAAAATCCAAAAAACAACATGGAACAAAAAAATACATGGAACCAAAAACCCGACAACTTAATGGGGAAAAAAACTCACGCAGGGAGCCAGGAAAAGACGAGGAACCAGCATCAAGGAACTGCACAGGGAGAGTATATATGGGAGACTGAACAAAGACTGGACTAATGAGCTGATTGGGAGCAGGTGTGAGCAGAGGAGTCTAGAAGGGAGCTAAGGAAAAAGAGACCAACACAAGAGGGCAGCAGAGGGCAACAAAGAAATACCTCAGAACTCAAATATATCCAGAAAACACCACAAAATAGGAATTAAACCGATAAAACTAGAAAAAAAAAAGAAAAACATGGATCAAAGTGAAACTGAAAACTCAAAAGAAAACTTAACAGAATCAAGACCGTGACATACATTATATACACTAAAATATATCCATAAAATACACCTTAAAGAGGCAAAAAAACATTAATAAGTATATTTTATACACAGATTAAAAACTCTAAAAGCTAAGAATATAATATTTGTTTTTAAACGAGTTTGAGAGATACATTTTTTATAAATTTAGATTAATTAATTTAGAAGCCAGAACTAGAGAAGTTCTATTTTTAAATGAGACTTTGGGAGAGATAAGAGGGAGCCAACACATTTTTTATCTTAAAAGCTAATAAAAGTTTGCTAAATGGGGTGGAGTGGTGGGGTCTCTGTTGATTGGTCGGGAAGTGGTTGCTTAGTGGTTAGAGCATTGTTTTTGGTTGCCGGAAGTTCTGAGTTCAAGCCCCACTCCCATAACCTGACTCAACCAGATGGATTTGCTCCGCATATCCATCTGGAAACCTTCCGTAGAAGTAATTTTGGGAAGGGGCGAAAATACTGGTTAGCTGATTGGCCTTTGTTGGTGATAGACGGGCCAAATAAACCAATCAGATCAACGAAGCATATGACGTACTAACAGAGCGACGACGAAGAGGAGCCAATTGATAGATCAAACTCTTGCCGAAACCAGTCGGGAGAAGAGCAAAAACATCTTTTCCTCTGAGAAAAGCCTCCAGAGCAGTGTTTTGCTCTTCTTTCAGTGAAGAAATACTCTGTAATTCCGATAAAACTTGCTCGATAGCCACGCTAACGCTAGTTTCATCGACTGAAGCCGCCATGTTCTTTAGACTGAACTGTCGCGCTTCTCGTTGCGTCAAACCTCAACCCGCCTCAAAGCCAACGCTGATTGGACGTTCGTTTGGTGAACGGCTCAAAATTTTCTTCAACGGAGAGTCTGCAGACTGATTAGCGAGTGAAATCTTGAAAGCTCGCGAGATCAGGATGGTCTCACGAGGCTACCACTCCCACGGACTGCCACTCTGGGTTCCTGAGCAAGACCCTTAACCCCACACTTCTCCCCGAGCGCCGCACAATAACAGCCCACTGCTCCCCAAGGGGAGGGGTTAAACGCAGAGAGTTAATTTCTCCAGTGTGAGATTAATAAAGTTAAATTATTATTAAAATATATCCAAAACTTAAAGAGTGTTTTGCAGCGTTTGGAACCAGCTGTAACCTTTAGAGAGTGGCTTGGCTGACACCACTGAAAATAGATTCACAATAGTCAAGGGGTAAGGTGACAGAAGCATTGCCCACAAGTCTTTGACAGCTGCCTGAACGGAACAAAGGAGGACTTGATCACGGCATCGACGTTTAGATCAAGTTTAAGGCTGAGGTCCATTTTTACTCCTAAATTAGTGAAGCTGGATTTTTCACATGGGGCCAAAAAAGAAGGATGAAAAGAGGGAGCATTCTTTGAAATGTTGGATTTAATAAAACATAACCTCTTCATTTGATCACACAAATTAAGAGAAAAAAGAAAAAAAATGAAGTTTCTTCTCTCGTTCCTCCATATAAACAGTGCTTTGAAAAAGTAGATGTTCCTTAGAGATTTTTTCTATTTGTATTCTTATTTTGTTTTGGATCATCCTGAAATTCTAAGATTTTACCTCTTTAAGAGTAAAAATAAAAAGGTTTCACATTAGGACAGTATACACTAGGATGACAGACTGTCAGTGATATTATTTTTACACTTATTGGTTACTGTGGTGTTTAAAAAGGTCATAATTAAATATTTTTACATGTTTAGAAAACACTTAATGACTGAGAACAAGGTGTATCTGCAACTGATTGAACTATTGATCTTACCATATATATATATATGGTAAGATCAATAGTATAATATATATTATATATATATATATATATATATATATATATATATATATATATATATATATATATATATATATAGCATTTATATATATATTTCCCAGACTCAGTGTGCTAAGTGTATGAGAAGAAAGAAAGGTCTCAGAAGAGGCAGATATATCACAAAATGCTTTGCGTGCAGAGTTCTCCTTGCAAAGCATTGTGGGATTTCTTGTCACAGCGGGCCGCTGCCGCCATAGGCCGTTGCTACCCGACAGCGGCGACTAATAACAAAGATGGCGCAGGCGGCATGCGGTGGAGGAGGAGTTATGTGACCAACGGGGCACAAAACAGTGGTCATCTGCCCGAACGGTCAGTTAACTAACTGCACTATAAAGTCCACTATATAGTGTCTGCTGAATGTGGACACACTAAGGTTTTATGAGCTACGAGACAGCACATTTGATACAGGGCATGCATGAGGAGAAATAGGCTTGTGCAGGTTCGTGCACAAGCATTTTTTTTTTAAGTGGAGAGGGCGGGTGTTTTAGAAAATCCTCCACAATACCTTTAAAAAAGTCTGAACAAAATTAAAGATTTAGCAGCTTTGTTCTACAGATCCACTCTATTGAACTCAGGTGTTAGAATTTGAAGCTACAAATGACATCATAGCCGACTTCTTTGTATTTGAACTGCAATTTAATAATAAAAAAAAACATCAGCAAATAAACTGTTTATTATGGCAACAATTATTCTATGGCAGCCATCTGCCAAAACATTTTACGGTTATATAGTTGATTGTAAACCTTTGTTTATAAAGCTGAATTCTCCTTTTAGGGGAAGTTTTGGTTTGTAATTGAAATAAAAAAAGTTTAACTTCAGAGTGCAGACCGGATGATACCATAACACTGATCTGAAGTTTGAGTTTAAAGAAGAAGTAAAGACAAATATTCAAAAGCAAATGGAAAAATTCACGATTATCTAAAATAAAAAGAACAATTATTGTATGAAATTCCGCATGTTTTAATCCTGCAGGTTTGAACTGAGGTGAAAAGTTTCAGCACTTCTAATAATCTTATCAGTTCTGATAAACTGCATTGCTGTGTCACCTTTGACCCTCCACATACGAGCCCTTAATCACCGGATCAATCCATCCTCAGATAGAGTATTA
Organism: Cyprinodon diabolis; assembly: GCA_030533445.1. NCBI lineage: Eukaryota > Metazoa > Chordata > Actinopteri > Cyprinodontiformes > Cyprinodontidae > Cyprinodon > Cyprinodon diabolis. The sequence goes on from CM060079.1 coordinate 3,319,215, forward strand.
TCATAAAGCAGTTGTAAAAACCATATCGCTTCAGCAGATTTTTTTTTTCTCCCAGTACAACTCATGAGCAAGGACAAGATCCAATCAAATCAAACTTTATAAAGTGCTTTAAACAAACACTACAGTAGGTCCAAAGTGCTGAACAGATAAACGAATAATACAGATAACACTAGTAGAGCTAATACAAAAATATCAGAAAAAAAAATTTAAATACAAGAACATCACAATTCAATCAACATTAAGCTAATGCTATTGCTGCTCCGATATAAAAGAATCAAAGAAGAAAACGTCTTATTTACTTTTGCGTGAAAAAGATCCCCCCACGCTCAGTGGGTGTGTAGAAGCTGATCTACGAAGATTGCATGCAAACTGATAACAGGTGCAAAACTATTGTGGACCCGCCTATTTAAATGAGGATGTTACCCGTGCTACATGCTCCCACTGTGGAGAGTTTGAGAGCAGAAAGGATTTTTTTTGTGCATCCCAATGGCAGCAAAAAGGACAGCTGATATCTGTGTAGAGAAGATGCTGTCAAGGGCGGATTTAGGAAATTTGGGGCCCTAAGCAAAGACAAATATGGGGCCCTCTGAATTGAGAAGACAACACATAAAACAGACCAATTATACAGATAGAGAAATTTTAATAGAATAGACATCCATTATCTATTCTGTTCTAGGTTTGTCCATCTCTTTTTGTCCCTTTTCATGTTGTTTTCCTCTCTATGCTTTGTACTCAGCTGAATTATCATGCTGTCTAAAAATAAATTATTTTTTTCCAAAATTTTTTCCAAGCACTAAGCTCACTTAGCTGATTGCTCCTTCCTGTGTTTCCAAAAAGGCCAAAGTAAAGAACCCAGTCCTTCTTTTCACTGTAGACAAGCCATGATCTTCTTATCTGTTCTCCATTTTTCATTTGGATGAAATAATAGCTGCATGAATCATGACAGCAGACAAGATAGAGGAGAGCAGGAGGCGGGGGGTGTATGATATTTAATTACGATTAGAAACAGGCCACAGCCGCAGCGCTGCTGTGACATTGCGGGCTACAACGGACCGTCTTTTGTGATGGTTGGGGTTATTCATATATTTCTCACTGTAGCGGCGACCATTTTAGTTTCACTTCCAGACCCTCTATTTCACTGCTTGCTAAGCAGCTGTAGGGAGATCTTTAAACCACATGGTAAAAAAAAAAAAGCATCAGAAAAGATCTTTCCAGATCTTTCCAGAGTCTTTGACAGTCTTTTTTCCAGAAATAACATTGAACTGCATCATTTAAACCTGCTTGGTTTGTTGTTTCTTTTGCAGGAGATTGGGCAATATATTTTTTAAAGCTGCTTAGACTAGTCATGAACAACAACTGCTGTTAATAATAGCCACGACAGAAGAGCCCACTAATGACATCAGCTCTTGAAAGGTCTGGCAGGAAATGGGATCCAATTGTTGGAGAACTTGAGGATTGTAACTGACAAAGAGTTTCATCTGAATAGGACAGGCTCAGAGGCTTAAAGGGGAACACCGTTTTTTTTTTTTACATTGGCCCCTTGATTTTACGTTATACATCATCTTCTACTCACCCATATTAGTTTTGTTTCATTTGGAGCTGTACTGAAGATATTCTGTTAGGTTATATCAAAGTAACGTCTTCCTTTGGGCAAAGACTTGAAGGCACAAACTTAACTGTTCATAATTTATTCTTTATGGTACGCCAGTATTCATAACATGTAGGCGAATCACTGTCCTCCAGACATCCTCAGTTAAATTTTTAAGATTTATATCTTTTAAAAACAAAGCGGAGTGTGTATGATGTCATCCGCATGTGCCGGTTACCTTTCCTTCATCCTGTCCTGAACTGCTGCTAGTTTTCCTCACATGCCTTGAAGATGTCTAGTGCTGCAACCACAGATGATCTCGCTCTCAAAATGGAATTGAACGATTCAGATTAGCTAGCTGAATGAGTAGAAGGGGTAGAGCGTAGCCACCTGTGGCCCAGGCTGCCTGTCACAACTCCAGTCTGGCGCGCGGATGACGTCATACACACTCCGCTTTGTTTTAAAAAAATGTAAATATAAAAAATATAACCGCGGATGTCTGGGGGACAGTGATTGGCCTACATGTTCTGAATGCTGGCGTACCATAAAGAATAAATGATGAACAGTTTAGTTTGTGCCTTCAAGTCGTTGCCCAAAGGAAGACGTTACTTGGATATAACCTAACGGAATATCTTCAGAACGGCTCCAAATGACCCAAAACTCATATGAGTGAGTAGAACATGTTGTAATAACGTAAAATCAAGGACCCAATGTAATAAAAAAGGTGTTCCCCTTTAAAGCTGTGAAAATCAGCAGGACATTAAAAGGATATTGATGGTTCACAACCATGGTGTGATCAGGGCCCTCTAGAGAATGACCTTTTCTACAAAGAAATGTTGTCTAACACAAACTGTTTACATGGACATAAATAATTGGAATGATGAACAGTAAGACGGAAAATATTATCATGCTATTCAGAATATTCTGATTGGATCGGAATGAAATTGTAATCTGACCGACATGAGTGGTTTCTGCAAATTGAACATCTGATCAGCATGAATGTAAACACCTGTCAGTAAGGATGTAAGAAAAAGCTGATTCTTTCAAATATTGCAAATTTTTATTTTAATATAATATTTCATGAGACAAATTTGGTTTTGATTCAAAATACAGCCATAAAGATGTTAGATGTAAAAATATTTATGGCAAACATACGTGTTCTTGTCTTACTTTTAATAACTCTTTAACCTCCAGCCACTAGTTGGCAGTGCAGTACCTAAGAGTGTGTCTGTCAGCCACAGCAGAGCAACAAGCTCTCAAGGTTTTCCAGCGATTTATTATTCAAAAAATCACAATACATCCTCTTTGTTTATGTATCGGGATATATGGGGATAAATCATATCACGACATGTATCGCAATGCGTATCGTATTGCTATATTCTAGTCAATTTACACCCAAACCTGTTATTTTATTTTTTTATTTTTATTTAACTTTTATTTAACCAGGAAGTCCCATTGAGATTCAGAATCTCTTTTTCAAGAGAGACCTGGCCAAGGTAGCAGCCAAACCACAGGAACTTCATACATATTTACAACATATTACATTTTGCAAAATAAAAAATAAAGAATTAAAAAATTAAAAAACATTAAAAAAAAATTTTTTTAAATCAAAGTATTATGATCAAAGTATTCTAAATGAGGCACACTGATCTAAGTGGGCGTGTTCACCCAACAAGACTGTTGGGATCTGGAGCTGTACCACCTGTCTCCAGCAGAGTTCACTGTGGATCCTCCTAAGCTGAGCCTTCGACACACCTGAAACCCATCTCATCATCAGGAGGATCCTCCACCATATAAGCAGCCTTCAGACCTCGCATCAACGCCGCAGTGTTTATCCAGTTTGGTTAGCACCTGAGCCTAACTTCCTCTGTGAAATCTTAGTTGCCTCTAGTCTCCTAGCTGGAAACTAATTACCTTTTGTCTCTGCCTACAGGAAACCTGTTTTTGTCCTGTAAGCTCTGGATGAGCTTAACCTGTCGAGCCTGCCCTCAGAGCCAAACCTGAAGAACCTTCTCTGGATTTCCCATGCTGCTCTGGACTAAGAGCTGGAAAACCAAGGTCTGTCCTATCGTTAGATGCAAGACGCTGAAGCTGAAACTGAACTCTGCTGAATCAAACAGTCTCTGGAACCAACAGTGCCTCTCTCAAAGCCAACCCGGATTCTTCAAGGTAGATCTCTGAAGATAACATTTCCACATTCACCAGCTACGTGGCTAACTGAACTGTCTCCCTTCCAGTTTCCTGTGAACCAGATCCCCAGAAGTGAACCAGTACTTGACTCTTTCATTTTACCATTGTTCAATAAACATTGTTAAACTTTTACTCCAGTTTCCGTCTCCGTGGTGTTCTGCATATTGGGCCTCTCTGAACCAATCATGACAAAGACAACATGACATAGTTGGTCTTTGAGACAATATCAGAATTTTGACTGAAAACTTTCTATAATATGCTTCTATTCCAGTCTGCTATTTTATTTTGATTATGTATGCTCATAGAATATTTTTTGTATTTTAATTCGCAAACAATTTATTTGCATAGTAAAAATATTATACAGCTGCAGGATGCTGGTGAAAATTCTCAGTCATCCAGGTCATAGTCATTCCAAAAAAGTAAAAAAAACACAATCCAGTGGACTTTATTTTCAAGTTTGAAGACGTTTCGTTTCCCATCCAGGAAGCGTTTTCAATTCAAAATGTCAGAAATAGCGTTGAAATCGAGCCTTGTTTTTGTTTAGAAAACATGCAAATTGAAACGGACGGACGGGTCCCCCCCTTTGGAATAAGGGGTCCTTTGGCTTCTTTGTTAGCCTGCAATGCCCCGTACCTGTCTACAGGTGCTGGTCATAAAATTAGAATATCATGAAAAAGTAGATTGATTTCAGTAATTCCATTTAAAAAGTGAAACTTGTATATTATATTCATACATTACATACAAACTCATATATTTCAGATGTTTATTTTGTTTAATTTTGATGATTACAAATGACAACAAATGAAAATCTCAAATTCATCATATCAGAAAATTAGAATATTACTGAAGACCAATAAAAACAAAGGATTTATAGAAATGTTGGCCAACTGAAAAGTATGAACATGAAAAGTATGAGCATGTACAGCACTCAGTATTTAGTTGGGCCTCCTTTGGCCTGTATTACTGCAGCAATGCGGCGTGGCATGGAGTCGATCAGTCTGTGGCACTGCTCAGGTGTTATGATAGCCCAGGTTGCTCTAATAGTGGCTTTTAGCTCTTCTGAATTGTTGGGTCTGGTGTATTGCATCTTCTTCTTCACAATACCCCATAGATTTTCTATGGGGTTAAGGTCAGGAGAGTTTGCTGGCCAATTAAGAACAGGGATACCATGGTCCTTCAACCAGGTACTGGTAGCTTTGGCACTGTGTGCAGGTGCCAAGTCCTGTTGGAAAATGAAATCTGCATCTCCAAAAAGTTGGTCAGCTGCAGGAAGCATGAAGTGCTCTAAAACTTCCTGGTATGTGGCTGCGTTGACCCTGGACCTCAGAAAACACAATGGACCAACACCAGCAGATGACATGGCACCCCAAACCATCACTGACTGTGGAAACTTTACACTGGACTTCAAGCAACGTGGATGAAGTGCCTCTCTTCTTTTCCTCCAGACTCTGGGACCTTGATTTCCAAAGGAAATGCAAAATTTACTTTCATCAGAGAACATGACTTTGGACCACTCACCAGCAGTCCAGTCCTGTTTCTCTTTAGCCCAGGCAAGACGCTTCTGACGCTGTCTGTGGTTCAAGAGTGGCTTGACACAAGGAATGCGACAGCAGAAACCCATGTCTTTCATACGTCTGTGTGTGGTGGTTCTTGAAGCACTCACTCCAGCTGCAGTCCACTCTTTGTGAATCTCCCCCACATTTTTGAATGGGTTTTGTTTCACAATCCTCTCCAGGGTGCGGTTATCTCTCTTGCTTGTACACTTTTTTCGACCACATCTTTTCCTTCCCTTCGCCTCTCTATTAATGTGCTTGGACACTGAGCTCTGTGAACAGCCAGCCTCTTTAGCGATGACCTTTTGTGTCTTGCCCTCCTTGTGCAAGGTGTCGATGGTCGTCTTTTGGACAACTGTCAAGTCAGCAGTCTTCCCCATGATTGTGTAGCCTATAGAACTAGACTGAAAGACCATTTAAAGGCTTTTGCAGGTGGTTTGAGTTAATTAGCTGATTAGAGTGTGGCACCAGGGGCCATCAATTTTGAACCTTTTCACAATATTCTAATTTTCTGATATGATGAATTTGAGATTTTCATTTGTTGTCATTTGTAATCATCAAAATTAAACAAAATAAACATCTGAAATATATGAGTTTGTATGTAATGTATGAATATAATATACAAGTTTCACTTTTTAAATGGAATTACTGAAATCAATCTACTTTTTCATGATATTCTAATTTTATGACCAGCACCTGTATGTCTCTGAAAGGGGGTTGCCTCGAACTCAACGCTATTTGCTTCGAACTCAACGCTATTTCTGACGTTTTGAATTGATTGATTTGAAAAAGCTTCCTGGATGGGAAGCGAAAAGTCTTCAGACTTGGAGGTGGATTGTTTTTTACCCTTTTTGGAATAGCTTTAGGATCAATAGGGTTATGACAGATACAGTAAAGTCTGCCAAAATTCTATTGGAGTCCTTCATAGGAAATCTCTAGATTCTTTAGCCCCGCCACACAAACATGGAGTGGAGTCATTCAGCCAAAGCTTAGATTTACATTTGATTAATTTAGGCCTAACAGGAGTTAAGTTATCAATAATTCTGCTTTAAAAATTCTAAGATGAGGAACATAAAAATATTTGATATTAACTGACAATTAGATCAAATTCTGCTCAGCAGAGCGACAAACTCCAGCCTGTAACCTTGATAAAATGAGGTTATAAGCTCTGGCTAATAAAGAGAATTTTTCTTTTAACCAGAGATGTGTAGCTCAGAGATTTAACACAAAAAAATGTGCCATAAATATTTAATCAAAGCAAACTTACATGCTTTGTTTGATAAATGAACTTAAGCTAATTTATGGTGAAGGAACTTAAAAAGAGAGCTTAAAACATGCTCTTTAATAAGATTGAGCAAATAGGAACTTGAATTTTCCTCTAAGTGAATGTCATCTTTACCACAAGAAGATTTCTGTGTAAAAAAAAAAAAAACATAGAGAAAATATTATATATCATGTGAGCTGCTTGAAATGATAAACAAACAAGCTCCTGTCTGCTGATGGACATCAGTATTAGAGCTTCTTTCCATCCTCCCTCTTTATTCCAGCTCATTAGATGGAGTAAAAGTAGGCGGCAGTTTGCTGGGAGGAAATGAAGATAAGCTGACAAGAAGACAAAGTGAATGCAAAGGAACGGTGATGAAACAAACTGTTTGATTATAACCAATAAAACTCATGAATTCTATTAATATATCTTAATAAAAACTAAACAGCTTTTAAAAAATTGTTGACAAAATATGCTAAATTCGAAGGCTTTTGAACACGTATTGTTTTATTAATAAATAGATGCATTTAAATGTTATTTTATACTTAGTGCTTACAGCAGGTAATATTTTCCAGCATGCATTTTATGATCATCCATAATATTTGTATCCCTTATATCCTGGCAACAAACCAAAAGTATTTTCACTTCAAGTCCTCTGGTTTGTCTTTAAATCAGTAAACTAAAAGTATAAATAGTTTCTGATCAATGAATAGATGAAAAAGAAAGAAAGAAAGAAAGAAAGAAAGAAAGTTCCTCATGCCATAAGTAAGAGATGTGTACCTTTAGGTTCCCCTCTAAATATGATGAATGATAGATATTTTTCGATACCTATTCAATTTCAAACGTGTTAAGAAAGATGCAAAAACTGCAGCTGGAGTTCAGTTACAGAACTGAAAAATTGCATCATATGTGGTAAATATTTACATTCCATACATACATTATCTGCATATTGGTGAAGGCAGAAAAAGTTTGCATCCGCTCCCAGGTGAATTGCATCCTCAGATCATTTTGCACCTTCTTTAAAGTTCTGCTAGTTTGCATGGGTTTTAAGATGCACAACCCTTTTGGAAATCTGGCCCTTCGTCTTCAAACGTTGGAACTTTCCCCCTATCACCCTAATCTTGTGGTCCTTTCACAGATTCAAGTAAAGATGCTGGTGAGTTGTTTCAATCCATCCATCCATCTTCTCCCGCTTATGCCGGGCATACACTGTGCGATATTTTCAATTGTTACACACACTGTACGACAAAACCATTGAAAGGTCAAAGCTCACAATGCATGTTCTCCCACTGTGCAACATGATGCGCTGATGCGACAACCGCCTGAATTTCAAACATAATTTTCTCCTGTCCTTACGATTCCTAATTGGGAGGTGGTCGTTAGAGCAGTGGCGGCTGGTGAAAAATATTTTTGGTGGGGCTGATATAGCCTAGTGTATGTCTCCAACTAATCCGGAATAAGAATTCAAATAAACAATTGGAAATTAAATACAATTTAACAGTAATGATTTAATTCACTATATAATAACAGTAACAGTGATGATTTTGGTCACTGTGACGGGGTTCTTTGGCCTCCAAGAATCCAGGCTCAGTCGGGTTACCGGTGTTGGTGATTGATTGTGCTCAAAAACTCAAAACAGGTTGCAAAAGAAACTAAACATATACAAGCTACTCTGGGCCTCAGCCTCCCTCCAGTTACCAGCAATGTAACAAAGAAACAGAAAACAGAAATGGCTGCTCGTCTTCCCACAGCCCTCATTAAATAGTTTAAGCCCCTACAGGCTCTCTTATTTCTGATTTCTTCTCATAAATCAGTTTTGTCCATATATTACCTCCACAAACAATTGATATACAAAACAAATAATTTTACAACTTAATTCCTTTACACAGATTCATTGACTTATTCAATTACACCAAACTGGGTTTGAACCCAGCAAAGACGCCGCCAGACTGAAGATGACCAGTCCCCGTAGCATAAACACGTACACACACACACACACATACGGAAACACACACACACACTGAAATATTAAGTGTGCCCCTCAATACACCAGCAGGTAACCAGGAACAGCTTGTGTTTTTTAAGTTAATGGAGCTACTGGGCTCAGCGCGAGCTTATTGGTCCTCACAAGCACAGTATAACAGGAATGTGTGTGTGGCACGCAAAGTTATTTTAAGTGACGAGGTGAATTCGTCACAGTCACAATAACCATGACAGGAATTTTTCATATCCTACAAAAGGGATGTTCTTCTGGCAAAAAGGTAGATAAATAAGGATCTCACCGAATTTGGTGGAAGCTGCACCTCGCTCGTTACGTTCGCCATTGTCCCTCTAATTGTCTGCACCTGCGCATTGGGTGCAGAAGCCTGTTAAAGGGCAGTATTTTCAGAGCCCCAAGACCATAAAATTCTGAGATGCTGGTTGGCCATTAAATTATTAAATTCACCTAGCAAGAGTACATGATTGGCAGATTCTCTGCACATGTGGGGCAGTCTGATCACAGCCCCAAGACAGAGACGGTAGGAGTCTGTCTGTGGAAATCCACAAATGAATGACAGTAGATAGGGAAATGTAGTTTATATAATTTGTTTTGCTTATAGGTACACACTCTAGAGAGTAAAACTGACATTGATGAGTTAATGTCTAAAAATATATTTTACGTTTCTCTCTTCTTATCAGGGAGGGAGGTGCCCCAGCGCCCCCTATGGGCCGGCCGCCACTGCGTGAGAGGCTGATCACCCCTCGTTACCCCCTGTACACGACACGATGCACGAGCAGGCTGACAGTGGCGTTGGATGTAGGAGTTTGCCCTGAAATCGAAGGATTGACGGTTCAAGCCCCGGCTCCGACTTTCAGTGTTTCAGACACTTCACCTGCATTGTCTACTGATGGTGGTCAGAGGACCCGGTGGTGCCAGTGTACGGCAGCCCCGCTTCTGTCGGCGAGCCCCAGGGCAACTGTGGCTACAATGTAGCTTGGCACCATCAGTGTGTGAGTGTGTGTGTGAATGGGTGAATGAATGTAGTGTAAAGCGCTGTGGTCAAGTTTCCTGACTTGCATAAAGGCGCTATATACAGGTGCTGGTCATAAAATTAGAATATCATGAAAAAGTAGATTGATTTCAGTAATTCCATTTAAAAAGTGAAACTTGTATATTATATTCATACATTACATACAAACTCATATATTTCAGATGTTTATTTTGTTTAATTTTGATGATTACAAATGACAACAAATGAAAATCTCAAATTCATCATATCAGAAAATTAGAATATTGTGAAAAGGTTCAAAATTGATGGCCCCTGGTGCCACACTCTAATCAGCTAATTAACTCAAACCACCTGCAAAAAAGCCTTTAAATGGTCTTTCAGTCTAGTTCTATAGGCTACACAATCATGGGGAAGACTGCTGACTTGACAGTTGTCCAAAAGACGACCATCGACACCTTGCACAAGGAGGGCAAGACACAAAAGGTCATCGCTAAAGAGGCTGGCTGTTCACAGAGCTCAGTGTCCAAGCACATTAATAGAGAGGCGAAGGGAAGGAAAAGATGTGGTCGAAAAAAGTGTACAAGCAAGAGAGATAACCGCACCCTGGAGAGGATTGTGAAACAAAACCCATTCAAAAATGTGGGGGAGATTCACAAAGAGTGGACTGCAGCTGGAGTGAGTGCTTCAAGAACCACCACACACAGACGTATGAAAGACATGGGTTTCTGCTGTCGCATTCCTTGTGTCAAGCCACTCTTGAACCACAGACAGCGTCAGAAGCGTCTTGCCTGGGCTAAAGAGAAACAGGACTGGACTGCTGGTGAGTGGTCCAAAGTCATGTTCTCTGATGAAAGTAAATTTTGCATTTCCTTTGGAAATCAAGGTCCCAGAGTCTGGAGGAAAAGAAGAGAGGCACTTCATCCACGTTGCTTGAAGTCCAGTGTAAAGTTTCCACAGTCAGTGATGGTTTGGGGTGCCATGTCATCTGCTGGTGTTGGTCCATTGTGTTTTCTGAGGTCCAGGGTCAACGCAGCCACATACCAGGAAGTTTTAGAGCACTTCATGCTTCCTGCAGCTGACCAACTTTTTGGAGATGCAGATTTCATTTTCCAACAGGACTTGGCACCTGCACACAGTGCCAAAGCTACCAGTAACTGGTTGAAGGACCATGGTATCCCTGTTCTTAATTGGCCAGCAAACTCTCCTGACCTTAACCCCATAGAAAATCTATGGGGTATTGTGAAGAAGAAGATGCAATACACCAGACCCAACAATTCAGAAGAGCTAAAAGCCACTATTAGAGCAACCTGGGCTATCATAACACCTGAGCAGTGCCACAGACTGATCGACTCCATGCCACGCCGCATTGCTGCAGTAATACAGGCCAAAGGAGGCCCAACTAAATACTGAGTGCTGTACATGCTCATACTTTTCATGTTCATACTTTTCAGTTGGCCAACATTTCTATAAATCCTTTGTTTTTATTGGTCTTCAGTAATATTCTAATTTTCTGATATGATGAATTTGAGATTTTCATTTGTTGTCATTTGTAATCATCAAAATTAAACAAAATAAACATCTGAAATATATGAGTTTGTATGTAATGTATGAATATAATATACAAGTTTCACTTTTTAAATGGAATTACTGAAATCAATCTACTTTTTCATGATATTCTAATTTTATGACCAGCACCTGTAAGTACAGGACATTTACCATTTGAAAGTCGGCCCGATCAAAAAATTCTCGCACAAATGGAAAATCGGCCTGAAAAGAGCAAAAAATTCCTAGAGTATACACCCGGCTTAGGTACGGTGGAGCTGGTGCCTATCTCCAACAGTCTATGGGAGAGAGGCAGAGTCCATTACAAAGCAATACAGAGACGCACAAAGACACACAGCCATGCATACACACTCACACCTAACAAGAACTGCCCAAGTCCAATCTAGAGAAGCCAATTAACCTAATATGGACTGTGGGAGGAAGCCGGAGTACCCGGAGAGAACCCATGCATGCTCAGGGAGAACATGCAAACTCCATGCAGAAAGACCGGGCCAGGAATCAAACCCACAACCCTCTTCCTGCAAGGCAACAGTGCTGCACACTGCACCACAGTGCAGCTTCTATTATATTTGTAATAGCCACATTTTATTACACTTAGAAATGCCTTTTTGAAGGGAGACACGACATCTATTTATAAACCAACGTTCATGCTGCTGAAGTATTGTCACAGAAATAATGCCCTGTGGTCACAATGCAACAAAGACAGCCTGAACTTTATGCCTCATACACACACTGCTAGAGTCCTGAAGCAATTATCAGGCGGACCGTGTCCTTTGGTCTACATAGACTCACACAAGCGTGTACACTCTTAGACAGACACACACACAGAAACAAAGTGTATATAAAGGGCTGGGCCCTTGAGTGCTCTCCCTTCACTGGAAAAACAAAGCCTAAGGCAGGCTGCTATACTCTTTCACACACTGCTGAAAAAATGCCGGCAGACTACAATGGGCGCTGGGAGATGGTGAAAAATGAGAACTTCGAGGATGTCATGAAGGCTCTTGGTAAGTTCCATCCTGAGATGAGACATTCAAGATTTACTAAGAAAGAGAAACTATAGCCTAAATAAGTGGGAAATCTGAGCAGAAAATGTAACATCAGTGTGACAGGGAGAACAAGAATGCCAGCGAGAGGAAAAAGGATGGGAAGAAAAAAAAAGTGATGTGCCTCTGCCTCATTTCCTCATTGAGCTGCTGTCAGGCCAAGTTAACCTCCACTCTCTGAGCAATTGCTGTCTGTTGCCGTGCCAAATAAATATTGATTCAGTCCCTTCTGCGTTTTTATCCTTTCTGTTCCGCCGAAATGAAAGACAGATTCCGAATTAGGATGAGGAGACGGGAGCTACCTCCCATCCTTCCGGGGAGTCGCTGATCAGCCCCAGAAAACACTTTCATTATTCACGACGACTCTATCAGAAATTCATACAAAAAAACAAGCTCCACTGCAGCGGGCTTGGAAGAGAAATCCGGGGTAATCCTCAGCTCCTCAGAGGCATTTCCATGGAGCGACCGGGAAAATTAGATCCTTATGGAAATGGGTCAAAAACTATCAGTCCAATGGGTAAATATAAGGCTCCATCAGTAAGAGTGATGGGAAGAAATGGAATTTCCAATTCAGGGGAAATAGGATATGAATATCTAAATGATCAGGATGGGCGGTTCACTTTGGCAAGTCTGATGCTAAAAGGGTCAAAGAAAGCCGTTTAGATCTATTCCAACTGGGCAGGAGGCTGTTTCAGAGGACTCATTGTTATTGTGAATGCGTTCAGGGTCTTTGTTTCCTGACCACATCTGTGAAACCTCTCTCCATGCATGCAGACATTGACTTCGCCACCAGGAAGATCGCTGTCCACCTGCACCAGACGAAAGTGATTGTGCAGAACGGGGACAAATTTGAAACCAAGACCCTGAGTACCTTCAGAAACTACGAGGTCAACTTTACCGTGGGGGAGGAGTTCGAGGAGTACACAAAGGGCCTGGACAACAGGACTGTAAAGGTGTGGCGTCTGAGGGCTCAATGCAGGGGGGGTTCCTAATCTCATGCTTTGCTTTAATAACTGTTGTGGAATGTTAGAGCCTGGTTACCTGGGATGGAGACAAGCTGGTCTGTGTCCAGAAGGGGGAGAAAGAAAACCGTGGCTGGAAGCAGTGGATTGAAGGAGACCTGCTGCACCTGGTGAGAAAAAACAGCAACAGGCTGGACTCTGATGTCACTTTATTAAAGAACAAACATAAAATTTCAACTTCACTTAGTTGAACTATCTTTTCCTCTTTGCATCACATTGAGTTGCCTCATATCTCGAGGCAATAACAATAAAATTATTTGAAACATGCAGATGTAAGCTCTGCTTGCTTGTGTAACTAATAGAGAGCCTTATTGCATCACGTCCCCCTCTAAGTCTGAAGGTCTGCATCTTGTCTTGCAGGAAATCACTGCCCTCGACAAAGTCTGCCACCAAGTGTTCAAGAAAAAAGTGTAAAATGTGGAGAGAGATTATGTGTGACTACCATGTTTGTGCTACTGTGTTTAAATGTGAAAAAACTTAAGTAAAACATTTTAATACAAACATATACGTGCTTCCAATTTTTATCAAACTCTTCAACTTTGAAAGTTTACATACAGCAAGATTTCTTTGCCATTAAATAATTTGGAATAAACCACTTTCTGATAATGGCCCTGTAAGCTTCTGATTGAGACCAAAGACACACCAAAGGATGGAAAACTACAGACTGCTACGTGTGACGGCATTAAAACAACATATGAAGAAATGAGCCGAGAAAAGAGATTTTGTGGAACTTTGCAAGCCTGGTTCTTCCTCTGTATAGTAACTAGATACCTGAAGCATAAGTTAAGCTAGTTCCTGAGTTTAAACTGTTATCTGCTGATATAAACAGCATGGGAGTGTCTGGATAGTCTGCTGTTTAGACCTTGTGAAAAAGGCAAGTAAAGCTGGATGGACCCTGTTGGTCTTTACTCTGTGAATTTGCACTCAGATACAATGATTTTTATGTTTGGATTCAAGTTTTGTGACCTGATGAGACCCCGCACTTTACTGAGTAAAAAAAAAAAAATTACTGATGGTGAAAAAATTAAATGTGGCCCTGCCTTGCATTTTATGGAGGATAAAAAATGCCAAAATTAAATAAATAAATAAATACAGCATTAAATAAATAATTAAATATGTCAATAATTAATTAAATGTGGAATTAAATAAATAAATGTGTCATTCATTTATTAAAACTACGTCACTAATATGAAGTGCCACAATTAAATAAATAAATACAGACAACTAATTAAATGTGTAGTTCATTAAATAAATAAGGAATTAAATATATAAATGTGTCATTAATTTAATAAAATACGTCTTCATTTTATTAAAAAAATATATATAATTATTTCAGTGTGCATTTAATTATTTCATGGTCCTGTGTCGCAGTGCATCGAAACCATTATGTATGTTCACAACCTGTTGATCACAGTCTCTGTAATCGATTTGCTTCGCCTTAATGTGCAGGGTGACCAATCAGGTGTTAGAGAACCGCCCCCTAACTTTGATGGGTGAGTTTGACAGATTCTTTTAATGGTTTCGATGCACTGCGACACAGGACCATTAAATAATTAAATGCACACTGAAATAATTATATATATTTTTTTAATAAAATTAAGACGTATTTTATTAAAATAATGACACATTTATATATTTAATTCCTTATTTTTTTAATGAATTACACATTTAATTAATTGTTTATCGTTGTATTTATTTATTTAATTGTGGCACTTTATATTAGTGACGTGGTTTTAATTAATAAATGACACATTTATTTATCTAATTCCACATTTAATTAATTATTGACACATTTAATTATTTATTTAATGCTGTATTTATTTATTTAATTTTGGCACTTTTTATCCTCCATAACATTTACCCTTTGTATTGTCTCATAATCCAGCGCTGCGCTTCGGAAGATGGCAGTTGCTAATCACAATTTAGGGAGTATGGATGAGGAAAGGCCTGAAGAGGAAACATATTCTGGAGACGAAAGCCAGAAAAACCCTCGGCCATATTTGGAAGGATTATTTGTTTTCAAATGCACAAAAGGGACCAATGTGATAATGCAGAGCAACATGTGCCTGCCCAGCAAAACGGAGCTTTCGGCTTTTAAAACATCAACATCAAATTTACGTAAAAAAGTGGCGGTAAGTTAGTTATCATGGTGTTGTCTGTTGGACAGTAGGATTGAAAATAGTTTGCTCTTTATGGTACAGGTTGTGACTGTCCTTGTGCTGTGAGGAAGTATGTTCTTTAGCCCAGCTGATCTTTTGCAAGTGTGGATTTCCACTGAAATACGCCTTGAAATCAATTAAAACACCTTGTGCTCAATTTTATTCATGGCTCATCCTTTTTTTGCATTAAATAACTCAAAGTAACTAAGTAACTTTTACTCAAATTACATTTTAAATGAAGTAATTTTGTACTTTTTCTTGAGTAAATTTTGAGATGGGTAATTTTAATTTTACTCTGAGTAGAATTTAGGCAAAGTAAAGATACTTTTACTCAATTACAATTTTTTTGTACTCTTTCAACTTCTGTTCATAACATCCGGAAAAGACCAAGCCTACTGTGAGGTACAGCAGTGGTGGGATTATGCTGTATCGGGGTTTTGCTTTTGTTTTTGCAACAACAGTGGAACAAATTTCACTTCATATATGTCAGCCTCTCTTGCTGCTGACTTGCTGATTTATTAGTAGTGAAAAAAATATGACCATCCACGTGAATACTGATCCATCTAAATATTTATAGCCCAATATAGACATACCCTTAAAAATAAGCATGGAAATTAAATTAAAATTTAGATTTCTCTTGTTTCATATATTTAGTTATGCTATTTGTCCAGTGCAAAATGTTTTTACTCGGTCTGTTTCACCTGCATGCCACAAATTGTGACATGCAGGTGAAACAAAGCAAGAGGTGTTTTGCAAACAAGGAATACTTATTCCATAACAAGCCTTCTGTCTCACGAATTGTTATTGTTTAACCAAAGTGTGTGTAATTTGTTTAGACTCCTTCACAGCTTTTTCCTCATACTAAGTGAGGGAGAAAAACTCTGTCTAGATCAGAACAGGGCAGATTACAGTGCCATAAGGGCCGTATGATGAACTGTTCGCGTGTTCAAAGTGCCAGTCCTTTTATTTTAATGGGGGATGAATAGTTCAATACTTTTTTCCCACTACACAAGTTATTTTATTTTATTTTTTTTACAGTGTCCTGTCTGGCAATGTGGCAATAAGAATAATTGTCTTGATGCCAAAAAGAGCCCAACAGATTTTACTTTCACAAGTGGAGCAGTACGGCAATTGCCATATTGCTCCACTTGTTTCATGCATATAAATCACTTTATTATAATTATGCAGGGAGTTTTACAGTTTATATGGACACTGCAATGTAAATAGAGCAGAAAAACAGAAGAGGAAATAGGAAAAAAAAAAGAGAAAAGATGAAAGAAAGATGAGATGGAAAGGAGATAATGACAAAACATTTTCAGTCTGCTTCATCGCCTGTAATGAGATGAAAAAAGAACAGTACAACCGAAAGACATGGTACGAGATTTACAATAAAGCAACACCTTGAAACTATCGCTGAAGTAGTATTATCAAGTCTGACATGTACTCTGTGTTACCTGAAGATATGAATGTGGGCTTTCTGTATGGAAGTGAATCTCTGAGTACCTGGAGCCAAGCACTACACAAGTTACTAATAAACACACGTATTCTGGTCAACTATGATAAAAAAAAACAAAAAAAAAACTAAGGTCAATCAATTTAAAACAAAATAACTACATTAAAAAGCTCATAAAAATAGACAGATTGCTCCTGCATTCCTGCTATTTACCGGTAGTCAAATACCTCAGAGTAGTCTGCTGTCAGTTCATGCAAAACATTTACTTTGAGATGTTTGATGGACCAAGAAGCTTGGTTCTTTTCTCTACTGAACTTGAAGGAGCAAAAGCAGGACAGCGGCAGGGTGGTAGTAAGCTTCCCGTGGACACAAGCTGACGTGGAGACATGGTAGGTGTCCCTAAAAGGTTTTCACATCCCAGAATTTAAGTTTGTTGTACTTGTATGCGACTTGAATCGTTCAGCTCAAAATACTTCAGCACAAAATAATCGCTACATCAAATCTCCAGAGGTGTCAAAAGTATTAATCTTTATTACTCAAGTAAAAGTATAAATCCTTCTGTTTAAAAACACTTTTTTTAGAAGTATTCATTTTATTTTTTGCTCAAGTAAAATTGTAAAAGTGCCATTTTTAAAACTACTTAAATTATAAAAGTTAAATAATGCATCAAAAACTTTTAAGGACAGATGCTTTAAACCTTATACTGGTTACTGCGCAACTGTATTAAAGGAACTTTTTTCTACAATTTTAGATGATAACTTTTTATAACTAATGGTAAAACTGACAAGTTTAACTTTACATCATCTTGAACTTTTGTATCTTTGCTTCTTTTCCTATCTCTGCTTCTGTCTCCTTGAACCCTCTGGCAGATGGTCGCTAACACTGAGCCTGGTTCGTCTGGAGGTTTCTTCCTGTTAAAACAGAGTTTTTCCTCTCCACCTTCCATACAAGCATGCTTAGTGTGATGTTTTGCCTTTGAGTCAATGAGTCGATGCAATCGACTGGTTTTTCTTAGATAGAACTCTTTGTGTCATGATTTAACTAAGGTTCAGACCCAAATGCAGAAGACCGAACAGGGAGACCAGGGAAAAGGTTTAACAGGCTTTATTGAAGAGATAATTCAGGGAGAAGTGTTGCTCTGAACACTGCTCAACCGGAACTGAAAAGTGAGGGGAAGACACAACGGTTAGTTCAGGCTCAGTGGGAAATTGGACTCGTTAACTTGGAGAAGAGGATTTGGTTGCTGACTCACGTTTCCAGAGAAGTTGTTGGATCCTTGACTCCAGTCTGTATGCTGTAGTTTCAGTGTTTGTCTGATTCGGTGGAGGGCGGAACAGGGTTTACCCAGAATGCGGTTGTTTGTAGGTGAACGGAGAAACTGACTGCCACTAAGATTTCCTGCGGTACTTGAACGTAGTGGAGAATAATCCCTTTCTCAGTGCGAAGCTCAAACGATCTCTTGGGGAAAGTGGATCCAAACCTCCTGTTTGAACCCCAGCTCAGTTTGTAGCTCAGTTGATCCTTCCAGGGAGAGAAGGTCCGAAAAATCCCCTTTGCAGGATGACTTCCTGCCGAGAGGCAAAGACAAAACAATGTTAAACTCAGGTAGACAAAAACTCAGTTTCAACTCAGCAAAACTCAGCTTGGCTAGAGTACCTAAAACTAGCAAACACTCTGGCGTTGAGGTAGTGGCATTCAGCAGCTTAAGAACACTCCGTTTAACGAGGAAACCATCAGCTGGTGTGTGAGGAGGACCAGAACCAGGCGCCTCCTGGTGGATGAAGGGAGACAAACACAGAAACGCAAACACACAGACAGGAGTCCTGACACTTTGAATCAATTTGACTGGATGATACGGTTTAATTACAAAGTACCTTGAGATTACATGTGTTGTGAATTGGTGCTATAGAAACAAACTAAAGTGTATTGAATTGAACAGCTTTATTTTGGTGTAGAATCGAGTCCAGCCACAAACAAATTAATTGTTTTGATGAATCTAATTGTTTTGATTGGTTAAATTTTTTTAGATACTAACAGGCAATAAAGTAAATTACCTTAAATTAAGCCAAACTAATACGTCTAATTCTGAAATTTAAGAGGTATAGAGACAATTACAAAACAAATGTAAGGAGTAGAAGTGAAAAGTTGTCTAAAAATGAATTACTTCTGTAAAGTATAGATAGCCAAATTTCTACTTAAGTAAGATCAAGTATTTGTTCTTTTTTACTTGACTTGCAAAACTCTATAATAAAAATTTTTGTTTTCATTGATGTTGAAGAATGTGTTTGATTAATAATAGTTTATTATGCAATAAGTGAGAATTCAATAATGTGAAAGAAAATTCAAGCCAGGCATGCATGCAAAATGGGTATGGAAGAACAGACACGCGCTACTCCTTAACTGAAGCCAAAACCCTGATGTGAAGCTGCAGAGAAGCATCCTCTGCTTAAAATATAAGAAAAAAAGCAACAAAAGAATTGATGCATATTTATGATGAACCTGTTTATTATTAATCAGCCTCTGAGGTTGGAGATCCAGCAGAGGCTGACAGCTCGGTCAGAGAGAGTAAAGAGCGTGGACCTGCACCCCACTGAGCCGTGGATGGGGATCAGCCTGTTATCTGGCACTGTGTCATCTGGAACCATGAGACAAGGGTGTCTATGAAACAATAACTGATTATCCCTCTCTTTCTTTATATCCATACATTTCATTCAAGCATTCAGTTATTAAACAGGCTTAAAAAGTATTCAGATCCATTGAATGTGGAGTGAATATCTTCTGTTATTGTTGCACAATTGGTAAATGTTAATTTGGGGAAAAAAACAAAAACCTTTTGGAAATTGAAATAAAAATAAAAAAATCCAGAAATTACACTTTGAAAAATTAAGAAATGCGCAAAGGTTTTGAGAGCAACTTTGCTTCTTTCTAGATTTTTTTATTATCCAACAAATTTTTTCAGTTTTTTTTTTTCAAAAACATATATATTTTATCTTTTCATTATGTATATCTTCAAATAAAAGTTTCCCCCACCAAATTGCTGTGTTTTAGATAGATTTTTACAGATATCAAAGTGTGTTTTCCAGATCACATTCTCTTCACTTCTGGGGGCGGGCTTTGCTCTGGAGTCAGAGCTATATTGGTCTGCATGGACGTCACTCACAACATTGCATTGGTCAAGATGGAGTATCTGTTTTGGGCTTGAAACTGAGACCATGTGATCTTTGAAACACAATTTGAAAGTAATCAATTAGTAAATATTAAAGCTCATTCTGAAAAAGAGAGACAAACAAATTTGAAAATATAAATCAATCGAAAAGATGTTGGAAAGAATGAAATTTTTGATTAAAAAAAAATATTACAAAATCTTAAAGTTTTTGAAAAAAAAAAAAAAAAGAAAAGAAAATTTTTAAAACAATTTGATCAAGAAAAAGATGTCCGGCTTAAAAGGAGCTATGGCTGGATTCCCAGTGACTGCTCCCCTGCTGGTATGCAGGCGTCTACTGATCAGAACAGCTTCAGCAGTAGGATCGTAATCCTGAAGAACTGACATTCAGACTTCTACCATCTTGCTTAAAAACATCATAAGACAACCCTTTTCCTAACCTGACTCCGCCAGATGGATTTGCTCCGCATATCCATCTGGAAACCTTCCATTGAAGTAATTTTGGGAAGGGGCGAAAATACTGGTTAGCTGATTGGATGTTGGTGATAGACGGGCCAAATAAACCAATCAGATCAACGAAGCATATGACGTACTAACAGAGCGACGACGAAGAGGAGCCAATTGATAGATCAAACTCTTGCCGAAACCAGTCGGGAGAAGAGCAAAAACATCTTTTCCTCTGAGAAAAGCCTGCAGAGCAGTGTTTTACTCTTCTTTCAGTGAAGAAATACTCTGTAATTCCGATAAAACTTGCTTGATAGCCACGCTAACGCTAGTTTCATCGGCTGAAGCCGCCATGTTCTTTAGACTGAACTGTCGAGCTTCTCGTTGCGTCACACCTCAACCCGCCTCAAAGCCAACGCTGATTTGACGTTCGTTTGGTGAACGGCTCCAAATTTTCTTTAACGGAGAGTCTCCAGACTGATCTGCGGGTGAAACCTTGAAACCTCGCGAGATCAGGATGGTCTCACGAGGCTACCCTTTTCCTACCCATCACAGCAAACATAGACCAGCCACTTACTTCATTGCATCTGACATTGTACATAAAGAACAGAAACGTGCATCAAAAGTGTCAGAACACTTAAACACACAAAAATGTTTTGGACGTCCAAGATGAGGCTGTGTGTGTCTTTCTGATGCAATGCAAGCAAAAATCGTCATAGCAAGCTCATCCAGGAGGAACATGTCCTGCAAGTTAATGACTGGATATAATCAACTGACTTTGTGCTGCAGAGTGCAAAAGCATAGCTTATTCCCCTTCACAGGTTGATGATTTTGTTGATGGGGTTGCTAGTTCTCTGCGTACTGCCTTAGACAACGCAGCTCCCTTGAAAATGAAAACCGTTGAAAATAGAAAGCTTGCTCCTTGGTTTGGTGCAGAGCTGCGTACTTTGAAGCAAAATGCTAGGAAACTGGAGAGAAAATATCGCTCCACAGGCCTGCGGGAGTCCTTCCTAGTCTGGAAAAATGGTTTACTGCTGTATAAGAGGACCCTTTGTAAAGCAAGAGCAGCATACTTCTCCTCATTAATAGAGGAGAATAAGAATAATCCTAGATTTCTTTTTAATACAGTTGCCAAACTCACCCAGAGCCATAGCTCTGTTGAACCGTCCATTCCACCTGCTCTTAGCAGCAATGATTTTATGGGATTCTTTATAAATAAGATTGATCTTATTAAAAATAAGATCATAAGCACTCCTCTATCCGCGATTGTACCTGAGGTAGTCATGGAATCTGAACCGGGTTTAGACTGCTTTGATCCAGTTGAACTTTCTG
This sequence comes from Cyprinodon diabolis, assembly GCA_030533445.1. Lineage (NCBI taxonomy): Eukaryota > Metazoa > Chordata > Actinopteri > Cyprinodontiformes > Cyprinodontidae > Cyprinodon > Cyprinodon diabolis. The sequence continues at coordinate 3,340,979 of CM060079.1, forward strand.
AATTAGCAAAATTATTGTCTTCATCTAAGCCTTCAACTTGTATGTTAGATCCAGTTCCAACCAGGTTATTTAAGGAGGTATTCCCTTTGATCTCCTCCTCCATTTTAGATGTGATTAATCTATCTCTGTTACAGGGATATGTACCTAAAGCTTTTAAGGTTGCTGTAATTAAACCTCTGCTTAAGAAACCGTCTCTTGACCCAGATGACTTGGTTAATTATAGACCTATATCCAATCTTCCTTTCTTATCCAGAATTCTTAAGAAAGTAGTTGCCAAACAAGTTTGCGACCACTTACACCATAATGAACTTTTTGAAGAGTTTCAGTCTGGCTTTAGAGCTCATCATAGCACTGAAACAGCTCTAGTGAAAGTCACTAATGATATTCTCATGGCCTCAGATAATGGACTTGTATCTGTGCTCGTCCTGTTGGATCTTAGTGCTGCATTTGATACAGTTGACCATAATATTCTTTTAGAAAGACTTGAATATTTTGTTGGAATTAAAGGAACAGCACTAGACTGGTTTAAATCTTATCTATCTGATCGAATTCAGTTTGTTTATGTTAATGATAGATCTTCAACACGCTCAAAGGTTACCTGTGGAGTACCACAGGGATCAGTGCTAGGACCAATTCTCTTTACTTTATACATGCTCCCAATTGGTAGAGTTATTAGACAGCATGGGATTAATTTCCACTGTTATGCTGATGATACCCAGCTATATCTGTCTATAAATCCAGATGAAGCTAACCCATTACATAGATTACAGGCATGTCTGAAGACATAAAAACCTGAATGACTCTTAATTTTCTGCTTCTGAATGCAGACAAAACAGAAGTTATAGTCTTTGGACCAGAGTCTCTGAAAAAGAAGCTGATTAGCCAGTCACTTCATTTGGATGGGATTAAACTGATTTCAGATAATAAAGTAAAAAATCTTGGTGTTATTTTTTATCAGGACCTGTCATTTAAATCCCAGATCAGAGAGGTTTCTAGAATTTCCTTCTTTCATCTGAGGAATATTGCAAAAATTAGAAATCTCCTGTCCAGGGGTGATGCTGAGAAACTAGTCCATGCATTTGTTACTTCAAGGCTGGACTATTGTAATTCTTTACTATCAGGAAGTCCACAAACTGTAGTTAAAAGCCTTCAGCTGATCCAAAATGCTGCAGCCAGAGTTCTGATGAAAATTAAAAAGAGAGATCATATCTCTCCTATCCTGGCTTCTCTTCATTGGCTTCCTGTTAAATCAAGAATTGAATTTAAAATCCTCCTTCTCACATATAAAGCCTTAAATGGCCAAGCTCCATCTTATATCAGAGATCTGATTGTTCCTTATGTTCCTAACAGAGCACTTCACTCTCAATCTGCAGGTTTACTAGTGGTTCCTAGAATTTCTAAAAGTAGAATGGGAGGCAGATCTTTTAGTTATCAGGCTCCTCTCCTGTGGAACCAACTACCAGTTTTAGTCCGTGAGGCAGACACTCTGTCTACTTTTAAGACTAGGCTTAAAACGTTCCTTTTTGATAAAGCTTATAGTTAGGGTGGCTCAGGTTATCCTGAGCTGTCTTTAAAGTTATGCTGCTATAGGCTTAGACTTTTGGAGGACATAGGGACCCCCATTTCATCTTTCTGCTTCATTCTCTCTCTGCTCTCCTATTCTGCAGAATCTGTTAGTTCAATCTCTAACGTTCTGCTCTCTCTGCTTTTCCTCAGAGTAGCTTTGCCTCATCTGTTCCTGTTTGGCTGTGACGTCATCCAGGAAAGAAACATCAGCTGTGCTGCTTCCATCAACACCCTTGTTTGTAGATGTTGGAGATCGGCCTGTCTTCAGGTGTGGTCCTGTTTCTCTGGCCGTGGCTGGGTGGATGTGCTCTCTTCGTCCTCTGGCATGGGAGCTGCCTTGGAGCTCGTCTGCCTGGCTGTGTGTTTCCTGGACGGGGCCGCCTTTTACAGCTGCTTTTTGTATCTCTGCTTCTGTCTCCTTGAACCCCAGTCGGCCTCGGCAGATGGCCGCTCACACTGAGCCTGGTTCTGCTGGAGGTTTCTTCCTGTTAAAAGGGAGTTTTTCCTCTCCACTGTCGCTGCAAGCATGCTTAGTGTGAGGGATTGTATTTGAGTCAATGAGTCAATGCAATCAACTGGTTTTCCTTAGATAGAAAACTTTGTATCAATTTGACTGGATGATCTGGTTGAACTGTAAAGTGCCTTGAGATGACATGTGTTGTGAATTTGGCGCTATATAAATAAACTGAATTGAATTGAAATTGAAACTTTCCTTCACGGAAACTTTTAAACTAATCTGACTGTATTGTCTTGTTAAGTTAGGAAGCTGAGGCAGAGGCATTTCTTGGAAGAAATAAGGTTCAAATTTATTTAACGTCCTCAGACGGAGAGATAGGGCTCTGACTGGCCAAAGCTCAGTACATACATTTATACATTACAAAATCCCAACACACACTCCCCCCCATCTGTGAATTGCCTTGAAATGACACGGTATTGGCAGAAATAATATACTTAATAAGTAAAACTAAGCAAAAAAAATTCTTGAAGACCACAACAGAATAACAGTAAAAAAAAAATAAGTAAATGAACAATGGATAGCAAGCATCCCACATCCCATCCTACTTCTTCTGTACTGCCAGAACTATTCAAACTGCATCTATCATGGTGAGCGCCGAGAATATAGATGGTTACTTCCTGTAACATGATACAGTAAACTGTTTGATGTATTTCTGCTTGACCTCCTAAAGACAGGATCAGTAAATAGAAAATAGCATTAAGACAAAGACGCTGGATTTCAAAACAAACGTTTCACTGAGACATTAACTGTAGCTGTTTGTCTCTTGGGTGAATTTTTGTCTAAGCAAGTCTGTTCTTCAGTAAGTTACTCATGGTGGGTAGGGTAGCAAGACATTTGACTCAAGTAAAAGTAGAGATACCGCATCATATTATTACTCTCACTATTATTACTGGCTGTGCAGTATTGGTCGATACCGACACCATCCGTTTGAAATTTATATGTGTGTATACGCATACTACTTGGATGTAAAATAATTGCCATCATGGCTTTGTCAAGCTGCTGCCTACCTTTGTGAAGCAGGAAAAAGACAACGTGAATCCAGTAGAATGTTTTGTTGCCTACCTGGAATGGGTGACAGTTGAAAAAACCGTTGGCTATACTACTTATACTCTTATCAGTATTGGTGCAACACTAGTAAAAAGTAAGATGAAGAAAAACTACTTCCTGAAGTACATTTTTCTCAAAAAGTTACTCAAGTAAATGTAGTTACTACAAGAGTACTTTTTGCAAACTTGTGAAAATATTGAGAGTTTTGAGCCTCTAACTGAGTTAGAACCACCTAAAGTCAGAGCAGTTAAAGCCAAGAGTTTAAAGTTAAAGAGGGTTTTGTGTGTGTGTGTGTGTGTGTGTGTGTGTGTGTGTGTGTGTGTCAGATTGACACAGATGAGGAAATAGAGTAAACTTCTCTGAGACAGACTTTGGAAAACAAAGATATATATATATATATATATATATATATCAGTGATGGGACTAACGGCGTTGAAAGTAACGGCGTTACTAACGCCGTTACCTTGTTTTAGTAACGAGTAATCTAACTAATTACTTTGACTGTAACTATAACGCAGTTACCATTGCAGACACCCCGTTACTGCGCGTTACTCAGGTCGCACAATGAACCTTTTTTCATGATAGGACTCGTGCGCAGCTGCGTGAAGCTGACACGCCACCCACGTCAAAAAACTCTGCAAATAGACTGAATGGTTAGTGCAACGTTAGTGCAGATTTGTGCAGAAAAAAATATTGTTTGTGCTACTTTTGTTTAAGAGATATTAAAGATAATTTTTTAGGTCATCCAGAGGTGCGCGCCTTGTCATGAGAGAGGGGAGGATGAGAATGGCTGATGTATAGAGAGATTCCGTCTGTCAGTTGGGTAGGTGGGTGTTTCCGCTGGCGGGTGTTAACGTACAGCACACACAGAGAGAGGGAGAGTGAGGAGGACTCCAGCAGCAAAACAGCATTTTCCACATGTAAATACCGGTGTTACGTCAAGCTGCGTTTCCCCATCACATACGGTTTCCTCTGCATCTCCGCACAGCGAAGGCGGCACGATTCACTGCACAAGCGACAGGAAATGCGCATGCTCGCTAAAGGCGCGCAACAGTCGCCCTGTGCTCGCACCACAGGAGAACTATGGAGAGCGTGAACGATCAAATGAAAGGGAGAAATCTGGATGGATGGATGGATGGATGGATGGATGGATGGATGGATGGATGGATGGATGGATGGATGGATGGATGGATGGATGGATACTCTGCCTTTTCAACCTACTGTATTTTTATTTTAAACATTATTTGATGGCCTTTGTGTCAGGGATGGAGATCCATATTTTATGTCACACACAGATTATACATCTAGATAGATAGATGATAGATAGATGTTGCAGTATCTATAACAACCCAAACACACAGGATTTCAGAATTAGACATCCCCAGTTATTAATTTCACCAGATTTGAATGCCCTGTTAAAAAGCTTCACATGGCGTTCCCCCCTGAAGTCATTTAAGTTGAGTTGCAATAAATGCTAAACTCTCTGCAGGTTCTTGTCTTTGTCGTCCGCTCTATTCAGCTGGCTTTGGAAACACACCGCGAGAAGGTGGGGGCCGGGTGGTGAGGGTTACGGGGGCGAGAAACGCAAAAGTTACTTTTACTAGTAACTAGTTACTTTTATTGTGGAGTAACTCAGTTAGTAACTAGGTTACTTTTTGGGAGAAGTAACTAGTAACTATAACTAATTACTTTTTCAAAGTAACGTGCCCAACACTGATATATATACATTTTTACTTATTTCTAGATTGTTTTTTCCATTGTAATAATGTAATATAAAATGTTCAGTTATAAAATGCTACTCAATAAGATCTCTAATTCTATGACTTAAATTTTGAATATGAAATGCTTTTTTTAAATTTTATCTCTCTTAGTGGCTCTCCTGGTCTTCCATATATCGGGCCTCTCAGTTCGTGGCACCTAAACTGTGGAACATCTGAACATCCAAAATTCCCTCTGCTGACTCAGTTGATTTATAAAAAAAAATCTATTTAAAACGGCTGTTCTGTCAGGCTTCTATGTGTCTCACCAAAATTATGTATTTTAAGGAACTTTTGATAACAATATAATTATATAAATCTAAATTAATTTGAAATTGCAATTTTTTTTTAACAGCCTTGAAAACAACGTTTTTCTTTCTTTAGGTAGAATCCCAGCTCTGAAGGTGTCCTCTTCAGAGTATTTCTCTCTAGTTTTAAGGCTTTCCTCCAGTGATAATCCTCTCTTTGGCTGCTCTGCATGTTTGGCCGTCAGTCAGAGGCTAAATGGAAGCAGTTGGCCGAAGTGGCCACTTCAAAGGGCCATTTTAGCCTGGCTCAGGAGTGTCTGCACCAAGACGTGGATTATGGTGGATTACTGCTGCTGGCGACCGCCTCAGGAAGCCCTGAGATGGTGGGGAACCTGGATGAGGGGGCGGAGAAGGAAGGGAAAACCTCACCTACTTATGTTAGGAAGGCGGGAGTTTATTCCAGAGCATCAAAGGAACAGTTTGACCTGTTTTTTTATTTTTTATTGAATTGTTTTCTTAGTCGTTTTATATTTTTCAGGACTGATAAATTGTTTGGAGCTGCTTATTAAAACTGATTGAGAAGCTGCTCTGCTGGCAAGAACATACATACCCAGCCAGATTTCAGGTGTTAAATACGTCATCTGTGGAAGCTACTGTGTCCAGATTTCTACTTGAAAGTGTTTGGTACAGTAGCAGCCATTCAAAATGGCTCAATCCCCTCCAACTTCCAGCCAATGGAGTGACCCTCTCTTGCATATTTTTTTACTCTAACTCCACCCTTTCACTGAATTACAGGGTCTGACCAGGAGATGGCGCTTCTCTTTAAATCTTAATGTCCACAAATAATGACAGAAAGAATATTTTAGTACAAAGATTGAGGTTTAAAAAGCAATTGTAGGGGACCAGCCAAAGGCCCATGGCTACTACTGTTGAAAAGTTTTTTTTTTAATTATTTCAAAAAATATCATATAAGATAAAAAAGAAATATACCAAGCTGCATCTTTTATTTTCTTCTCCGGGATTGATTAATTTAAAAATCAATTAAATGATAAACAAAAACATTTTTTCATAAAAGTTTTTAAAAGATGGCCCAGGTGAAAGTGACCAAAATTCATTTAGAAATGTCAAATATGGTGTTTGGTCTATATATATATATATATATATATATATATATATATATATATATATATATATATATAGATAGATAGATAGATAGATAGATAGATAGATAGATAGATAGATAGATAGATAGATAGATAGATAGATAGATAGATAGATAGATAGATAGATAGATAGATAGATAGATAGATATCATAGAATATTATTTACCGGGGATACAAAGTTGTTTTTCTTACAGAAATCCAAATGAATTCTAAGAAACAAATTAATAAACATTTATTGAAAATAAACTCAAGGTTTAATGGCAGCAAACTCCAAATATCAATAACTATGACTTAGAAGCTAAAGCCCTCAGATTAATATGCAAGCAATGGGGTTTAAACCTTAGTACTGTTGAAAGCCTGTTTTAGATTTTTTTTTTCCCACTTAGTTTTAGAACAGACCCCAACAACTTACAGCATGAAAAGGGTTCATTTGGGTCACACCTTCCTTGACACACTACCACCATCTAGTGTTGATAAATGGGTATTTCAGGATGTTTGCTGGAAGCAAACAAACTTTATGATCCATGCATCAAAAAGATTATGTTATGATATTTTAGTTATTAGTTTTATTGCTTGTTTCTTTGAAAGGGATCCATAAGTAGCTGAACATCTTAACCAAAATATTTACCGTATTTTCTGGTCTACAAGGCGCACCTGAATATTAGACGCTCATATATAAGCTGCACCTGACTAAAAGCCGCAGGTGTTTTAATGTTTAATTACCATATATAGGAGGATATGCACATAGGGGATTTTCAGAGCTGTTTGGGAACACATCCCTGCAGTTTGAAAAACAAGCTGCTGCTACATGTTAACATAACTTTTTAATGTATATGTACAACTGCCTAATACATAAAAAAATATGGTAAGTACAAAACATGTACTGTGCTGTTTAAATGAGTAACAAATTTTCTGTATAAAAATAAAATACAGCACGGCAGAAAGAATTGATCAGCCTACATTTTGGGCTAAGGTGCAGATAAGGCTTTAGAGAAAAAGTCTGGTCAGTAAAAACTATTTTAGTCGTGATCACTGAGTCTGGGAGCGGCCATTTTTACCCAAATATAGTAACACCTCACTCCTGACATCTTCCAGTGAGGAATTAATGGAATGGAACCACTTTAACAGTTTATTTTTAGCACTAGACCCTCCATAGATTTACACAATAAGTTAATGTGAGCTTATTAATGAGAACTACTGTTCAAAAGTAAGGAACATTATTCAGAGTATTGAAAGGGATGAAACATTTGAAAATAATAAATGTAAATTCAATTCAATTCAAAATGAGAATTTTTTCCATTAAAAAATACAGAGAAAAGTAAAGGATTATAAAAATAACCTACTAAGGTATATGGAAGAGGATTAGGGCCAGTGGGGAAAAAAAAAAGTCAGAATTCTGAGATTAAAGTCAGAATTTTGAGATTAAAGTCAGAATTCTGAGAAAAAAGTCAGAATTCTGAGATTAAAGTCAGAATTCTGAAAAAAAGTCAGAATTCTGAGATTAAAGTCAGAATTCTGAGATTAAAGTCAGAATTTTGAGATTAAAGTCAGAATTCTGAGAAAAAAGTCAGAATTCTGAGATTAAAGTCAGAATTCTGAAAAAAAGTCAGAATTCTGAGATTAAAGTCAGAATTTTGAGATTAAAGTCAGAATTCTGAGAAAAAAGTCAGAATTCTGAGATTAAAGTCAGAATTCTGAAAAAAAGTCAGAATTCTGAGATTAAAGTCAGAATTCTGAGAAAAAAGTCAGAATTCTGAGATTAAAGTCAGAATTCTGAAAAAAAGTCAGAATTCTGAGAAAAAAGTCAGAATTCTGATTTCCCCCCCCCCCATGTTAAAATAAAATAAAATTTAAAAATCAGTTAACTTTTTTTTTCAGTTGCCCTAATCCTCTTCCGTAAAGGTGTATTTCCCATTGCTGTTGTTTATTTTAGGATTATGATCAGAAGAAGAAAAGATTAATTCAGCTCCAATCAGCTGGATAAACTTCATTTGGAAAAAGCTTTCAAAAGAAAAGCAATTGGTTAGAAGGTCAGTAGCTTGTCTCATAATGGAACAGAAGGCAAAGATTGAAAAAGAGATGTTTTAATTTACTGTACGACTCCCAGTTTTATTGAGATGATGCTTCAATAGCTGATCAAAAAATAATTCAGTTCACAAACTGAGAACCACTTTAAAAGTTCTTTTGAATCCTATTTTAGGATTATAGATGCAATTCAAAATAATGAATGAAATATATCCAACCAAAGAGTTTTTGTCATCTAAATTTAAATTTGTGTATTTTGTATGAGAAACATTGAGCTTTAAACTATTTTTTTGTGAAGTAATTTTTTTAATTCTGGACAGACTTCCAAAGCTGAACCGAAAGAGAACATTTTACTGCCTCCACTATCCGACACAATAATATTTTTTGGTTCAGAAAGTGAGAACTATTCTCTGGAATATTCGGGAAACTTTCTTATATTGAAGGGAACATTTTTCTTTCACAGGTTTTTTAAAAACGAAGCCAACCCTTTCGCTCACATATAGATTTTATTTTGCCGTTACATCTGTTTCAGTTCAGTGATTTAGATCCCAAACAAACAGAAACAAAAGTCTTTACAGATGAAACCAGGTTCTAAGTCCTGCATCCAGATTGGATGTTTGGGTTTGAAGCATTTGGACCCAGATGGAGGAAAAAAAAACAGCAGCGGTCTTCAGCTCAGGTTGTTGGTAAAATTCTTTCCCAATCAGAAGTTTAGGTGTTTGGATGCTGGGATTTTAGGCAGATGAGCCTTCAGCAGATTTCTCTTCATACGCCTGCAGAGCCAGCTCCATGTAGCCCGACCTCTGAGACTCCTTCTGGGCATAGATCTGCAGCAACAAACACAGGTTAGCATTAGTTCATACAGAACGACACAACCATTTATTCTCTGACTAAAAATACGTCCAGGTGTTTCTTTTAGTCTCTTCTGTGAACGACCAGATGCAGCGAGCGATCTAGAGGTCAGTCCACCTGGTGTAAGACCCAGACATCAGCAGTTTTGGAACATTTTAATCCAAATTAGTGACAGCTTAATGCAACACTAACTTTAAGCAACTAGTGGTGCTAAACCCATCCACCACATTGGTTAGAATCTTATTAAAACTAAATATAAATCAATCTTGTTTTCATCTGCTTAAACTTTTGATTATCCAAATCTCCCAATTTTAAATGTGATTTGCTGTAAAAACTTCCTAATGAAGATAAAACTAACCAGTCTCCGTCTTTAAAGCATTTATAAACCTGTAACCATCTTTTTTGAGGCAAAGCTACATGCATATATGCATGACATGTTGCTGTTAGCATAAACAAAACGTGTTGCACAATGCTTGCACACAGTTGCACTTTTATCCACACTTCCTTTCCGCCGTCATGGTAGGTCACTCTAAATGCAAAGTGGTCCCATACAGCAGACCTATAAAGTGCTGCTGGCGCGTCTTCCAACTCCTGTTCTTTCCCACTCGCCATACCCACACAATTCTCCACAACAACTGATTTTTTCCACTGCTACACCCAGCTACGCTGCTTCGCTTCTTCTTCTTCTTGTTTGCTACTGGTGGTTGGCTTTGGTCGCAGTAGCGCCACCTTCTGCTCTAGAGTGTAAACGCTTCGCCTATGAGAAAAAGGAGCAGCGCATGAACCGAACGCAACACACGCGAACCGAACCGAGACAGTCGAACCGAACGGTTCGGACGGTTTTCATAAATCGTCCCATTCCTAATATATATATATATATATATATATATATACATACATACATCCATCCATCCAACTACACAATATAATAAAGAAAAAAAATAAGAATAAAAAGATGATAAAATAAATAAAAGCAGGATATTGAAGCTAGTGTGCAAAACACACATTAGCTCCTGACACCAATGATATCAATGCAACAGAATGTAACAGAAACCCAATTCAATCTTTACTTATTCAGATATAAAAAAAAACATTTTCCAAATACTTTACAATTTATAAGCTTAATTAATTTGAAATTATTATTATATTAGATGGATATATACATTTTTTATTATTTACTTTTAATTTTAATAATTAATTGGAACATTATTACTTTGTATTTAAAATACTAGTGTATAAATAATATTTCATCACCTTCAAGAGGTCGGTGCCGGTAGCTTGTTGGGCGGCTGCTTCCTGAGCCGACTCGCTGTGAGGATGGACCATGTGGAACAGAGACACAAGGCTGATGGCGTCCTGCAGCCTGCAGACAGACACAGAGAATTAGTGCTGCTCCTCTTCAGGTCCCACATCTTTTTTTTTTAAAGGTAACATTTTAAAAAGACGGGAGGCAGAAACCCACAGCTCTCTCCTCAGCATGTCCACCATGAGTCCGTCTGCTCTACGAGCATTGACTAGGTACCAAACCATGCCCCCAAAGTGCCTGGTGGATCTTAGAAGATCATATTTGTTGTTTCTTTCCAGGTCCTCATATGTAGCCTCATGCACCTGAACAAAAAACAGGAAGTCAGGAGTCATTATTATGATTAGTGCTAGACCGAGAAAATCCATTTAAAACCAAACACTGGTTGGATTAACTGTTTTAGACGGAGAACACAGCCAGAGCTGCACAATATTCAGTTCAATTCAATTATACTTTATTAATCCCCGGAGGGTAATACTGTTTCAGTTCAGCCCGTCCAAGAAGCCAAAAACGTACAGAAATCGACATGCGTCCAATTTAAATCAGAAGTACATAATTTTTGAGTGATGCTCCCTTCACAGGACCTCCACCGACCCTGAACCCCACAGCTACAGCACACCATCATTTTCAAAGCAACTGGAGGTGGGTAGTATTTTGCAGCATCTAATATCGTTAATATCTAAAATATAAAAACCTTTTCTCTGCAAAAATGTTACTTTTATACCAGTTGAGTTTCTTTCAGAAAGAAAACAAGTTTCTTCTAGACAAGTGGAAGAAACTGGAAGAATGTCCTGTTAATAGATCAGAACTGGGATAGTTCCATTGAAAAGTTAAATCACCAAATCCACCGGCTGCATTAGGAGAAATCTTTATGAGAATAAACAAAGTGACACAAATTAAGAATTTATATCATTAATTAAGTGTTTCTAATACAAATCTTGATGAATGAATTACTATTGGTCACAAAACTTGCAAAGTAGCGACCTTGTTTAAAAACAGCTTTTATGCACACAGAACAGCAGCAATATAGCAGCCAAATACATTAAGTAGTCCAGCTTATTCTTGCCACGTAGCATTTAAAAAACACTTTATTTTATACTTAGATTACACCTGCTGGCTTTCTTTATCTTTAATTGCTGCTGCTTCTCCTGCCCCCAAACCCCCCTGGTTTATAGAAATTGATTCCCACCTTAAGGTTTTTCCAGGCGGACAAAAAAAAAACATGGAAAAAAATCCTGGAAAAAAACTGTCCTCAAGGAGAACAGGCTTTCTGCAGGTCATCAGATTAAGGCCTTAATTGGCAAAAAAATTCATTAAATGCGATTATCGTGGTATTTAAAATGCTTCATTTAAAACACACACAAAATAAAAAAAAATAAAAATACATTATAAGAACAATTTATATATATTTGCGTGGAACTGCTTTCGGTTGATCATAAAGTCGTATATTTGGAAAAGAAGTTCTAGGTGGAGAAAAAAACAAGAGAATGAAAACTAGAAGTGGCTGGAAAATGAGGAATTTGTTTATTTTTTATTATATTTATTTTTTTTACCTTTTACACACCTCTCTGAATGGAGCAGGTGACTTTCCGTTTAGAACTTCAGCACTGAACCACAATCTATCTGGCGACTTGAGCAAAACGAGAGGAGGAGGTACATGCTTTCCTAAGACCCGCCCCCTTCTTCTTCTGATTGGCTAATACTGTTAGTTTCAGAGCGCTCCTTTGCTACCATTGGCTTAAAAACACAAGAGGGATTTTGATTGACTTTTTTTATTTATTTACCTTCAATTTATTTTCAAGTGATTTTTTTTTTTACCCACAGGCAATCGCTATGAGCCGGAATACTTTAATCCCTGCAGTAGTGGTTTCTCCTGAAAAATATTCTTTAATTTCAGGCAGAAATTTCTGCTAAATCCCTCTGGGCTTTAGGGGATAAAAAAAGCTCGTCTAAGCTGCCTCCTACGCTAAAACTGTAGTGAGTTCATGATGCAGTTCCTCCTGCTACTTTGATGCATGATAATAGTTTCAATCTGCGCCAGAGCATGTGAACGGAGCAGGAGGATGTTCGCTCATATCCTCTGTCACTCAAAGTTGTGCCAGGACGCTCCGCTCAAAATCGCTCCAGGCTCACCTTAACATTCCTGCCGCTTCGGCGAAATCGCTCCACGCTTGCTCAAATTTTCAGGATATGTTTTCTGACATTTTTCCTTCATGTAATGATGCCAGGGCCCCGGGACACACGGCGTTTGATTTAATGATGTGACCGATACATGTGGATTGTCTTAATTAACTGGCTGTTAAATTATTGTTTCCCAGCTGTGAACGAAACACCTCGCTCCATTCATGTTGTTGTCTACACGATATATTAGTAAATGAGTTCATGGATTCGATGCAATCGACAGGTACAGACTTTTGTTAATCGTTGCTAGGCTCCAAAAATCCTGACAGGTGCTGGTCTAGTTTTTCCACCTATATTCTGTGCAGTTTTGGGTTCTTTTCTGACCCGAGTCACTTGTTCCTTCAGAAAATAACGCCTTTTAAAATCCAACTGTAAGAATCACATGATTAAACAAGATGATATTTTTATTTGCTACTTGTTTAGAAGAGTTGCCAGTAGGGGTGTAAATAATAATGGTTTTGTATCGATGCATCGATCCAACAGCCGACGATCCGATGCATCGACACGTCCGCAAGAGTATCGATTCATTTTTTTCCCCTCCGGTTAGGGTTGTCACGATACTAAACTTTTCAACTCGATACCGATACTAAGTAAAATATTCGATACTCGATGTCATTTTCGATACCAAAAGAATAAAAACAAAGACTCCAAAATTCAACAGAATTTTTTTAATTATTAGACAAAATACAATAAATAGATAAATAAATACAATAAACAATATTTTGAGGTTGTATGCTGTGCAAAATATTAAGCAAGCTTGATAAAAAACTTACTAAATTAAAATTAAGTGTTCCTTCCTTGGCTATGCTTTGCAGACAGAACAATGACACTAGCCAAACCGGTTAAGAAACAAAAATAATTCTCAGCAGCTGCACCAATTTAAAAGTCTGAAACCGAAAAGTGCACAGAATTATTCAATCACACAGTGTTCTGAAAGTGCATTTTCCTCTATTCTGCACTTTAGATGAATGACTGTTTAGGTGCCACTGGTGGTAGCACTGTATCGATACTTTTTAAAATGAGTATTGTATCCGGATACAACTTTTCAGTATCGATACTTTTTTGAGTATCGATACTTTTGACAACCCTACCTCCGGTCTATTTTTATCCATTTGCTCCTGGGTGTAATTCTCCTCCCGTGCTGCGGTGGCGCTAAACCTATTTTGCCCTCCTACCTCGCTTCCTGGTTATACTCTTACAGCAGTGTGTTGCAGTGAGCTTGACAGAGACATTTTTAAATTATACTCAATATTGAAGCGTGGTCTGTGCTGCACGTTGTGGGTCTAGATACGGCCGCGGCGGCGAGGAAGTGGGGGCGAGTTTAGTCCGACGACGGAGGAACATGAGGGCCAAAAAGAGCGGAGATCCAGGTGGAAAAAGGGTCCCAGCGTTCTCGTGCACCTCGCTCTTCTAGCGGGTCAAAGTTCACGAGTTGTTTTCCACAATTTCGGTCATAAAAACAAAACAAGCCGGCCTCCTGTCTGCGGTCAGCTACAATTTGGGAGAGGAGCAGCGGAGTGTCTGTGGAACTTCAAACTTGAAACTTTGTTTAGACTGTAAGGTGTAAAAATAAATAAATAAAAATAAAAAAAAAATATTTAACCGATTAATCGAATCGTGGTGTATTCTTGAGTATCGAAAATAATCGAATTGTTGGGTCAGGAAATCGATACTGAATCGAATCGCCACGATGGGTGTGATTTACACCCCTAGTTGCCAGGGTAACACAGCATGTCTAACAGCCCTAGACCTTCTGATCTTTAACGATACATTGAGGCTGTTCAATTCACAAGAACGCGAGTTAGCCAAATATGTTCCTGAGAAGAACACAGTTAAGAATGGACTCAGGGAGCACGCAGCTTAAATCTGGGTCATTTGGAAAAGAAACGTACTCTTAACATCACCACACACGCGGCTCATCTGGAGCTGCATTTCACCTCCTGTTATTAATCGTCTCTAGATAATAATAAATTCTGACTTTTTTCATTTAGTGGGGGAATAATAATGAACACAGTCAGATAAACACAAATCGAACAAACATTTTGCCAAATAAAACAAAAAACTCACCATCAGAATGTTAGCCCTGGCTACGGTTAGCCTCGGAGCTCCGCTGCTTGCCACGATCATCTCAACATCGGAACTTTTTTTTAAATTACGCACTAAGTCAGTAAATGGGCCATATAGTGATAACGTTTTTGCCTCAAATGATCTTAAAACGTACTTTTATTGAACAACAGAAAATAACTTTTTACTTAATACTCTGAGCGCTAACCTGGAAGCTGCCGCAATGCATGCTGGGACAGCTGTCAGTCTGGATAACAGACTGCTCTGATGCAGACTGCTGTTCTTGTGAATTGGAACAGTACTAGGGCTGATGACGTTTGAGCACATGAGAAAGCACAAGTACACATTTTGAGAAGTTGCTCATCAAATCCTTTTATCATTACTAAAAACTTTACAATCCTTCCCAAATCAAATAAAAATGCATAAATTTAAAGAATAAAACTTGGTCTGAACAAGATATGTTGTAAATAAACAGCATCAATAAGAGAACATTTCTCTGTCTTTACTCACAGACCAACTCATCCTAAAGATAATCCTTCATGTTTATTTCCTAAATTTCCGATCAGAGTTCAACTTAAACAGACTGGAGTTCAATAATAATCCAGTAGTGAAGCTTCATTTCATTAGATGCATCTAGAAAATGATTTAAAGGCCCAGATTTTTCCCTTTGTAAACAACAAGAAACACATCAGACTAAACGACTGAAAAAAATGTATGAAATAAGCTTAGACTAGAAGAAAATCTAGCTTAACAGGTTTTAGTTCAGCAGTAATAGGGCTACGGTAGGAGCAGCGCAGACTTACTCTGATGTAGTCTGAAGAATCCGGTTCAAACTGGACAAGACAAAGATCCAACACATCCTCATGGCGGTCCTGGGAGAAAACAGTCTGCGACAGAAAAGGTGTAACAAAATAACACGTTTGACATTTCATGCAAAAAGAAGAAACGTTCATGGACAAAGAGTAGGTCTGGGACTCAAATTGATTTGATTCTGATTCTTAAGATATAAAATCGTTTCTTTTGGACCTGAAACAATCTAAAAAAAGGTGCAATTATTAGGAATTCACGATATTGGGATTTTGGACGATATCCGATATGCTGATAATTTAAAACTCATGTAGCCGATAACCGATATCGATACTGATGTTAAAGCTGGACAAAAATAAGTAGTCATTGAAAATAGCAGTTTTGTTATCCATTTCTGGCACTTTGAAAAATAATATACTCAAATATATTTTCATATGCTGATATCAAATTGATTTTTAAAAACGCGGTATCGATCTATTTTACTTTCAAAATCTCGTGAAATTTCATCGTTCTGTTACAAACTCTCGTGATATTTTGCAAATTCTTGTGAGATTTTGTTAGTAAAATAGATCGATACCGCGTCAATATATCAACATATAAAAATATGGCAAAATTTTGTGAATTTTCGGGGTATTTCGTAGCATAACGATGACATATAGCAATATTTCAATAGTAAAAGAGATTGATATGGTGTTTTTAAATGGCAATATATCAGCATATGAAGATATTGTGATATTTTTATGTATCAATATTTTTTCCCTCGTCTTTAGAAGTTTTTAAGTCTGAAAAAAAGAGGTTTCTGAGAAAGAAGAAGAAGTAGTATATATATATATATATTTTTTTAGACTTTAGAAACTCAGAAGCTGATCAAATATCGGGTTAAATATCGGTGGGGTGGCCGATGTCCGATATTCAGTTTTAAGGCCGATACAGATAGGGGGCCGATTATATCGTGCATCCCTAGCAATTATCCAACATATTGGTACTAGTATTATATTAACACCCGACAGCAAATGAATAAAGTAATGGTGGTTAATTGCAGCTGTAAGGAAAGTGGAAAATGCACATAAAACAAATCTTTTTTTTAATCGACCCTAAAGATTGTTGATTTTGACGATAAAAGAATCCATAAAAACTTCCCAGAGTTTGATGAATAAATGAAATCTGCTGCTAACCTTGAGGTTCTCTTCTTTGAAGAGGAGATGCGGTGTTAGCTTCCGGCCCTGCCTGGGGAAGTAAACCTGAATGAGACGATCTCTCTCCTCCCAGGTCGCCTTCCTCAGAGTGCCATCAGGCTCTCGCACAACTATGAACCTCTCCTACAGAAGGACAAAAAAACAATCCGTATAATCTGTTCTTATGCAACATTCAGACCACACGCAGCAAGAACACACGTGATGCTTCATTTTTGATGCTTGTACAAATTTAGTTCTGACACGCGGAAGCATCTTTGCTGCTCCAGCAGCGTGGTGGAAAGTGGTTGTGGGCGGAGCTATCCTATCCTTTCTCTGCCTGAAATTGAGCAAGTGGCTTGGCTTATTTTTTTGAATGCTACATTCAGACTGCAAACACTGGAAGCAGCAAAAAAAAACTTCTGCTTCTTCATTTCTGATGCTTGTTGACATTAAGATCAGACGTCCACTCTGAGCTGTTCCTGAGAGTTTGAATATGAGTGACAAATATTTACTAAAAATCTTTAGAATCTGGATTTTGAACTCCTTTTAAAAGACTCATTTTCAACTGAAGTCAGTTTAGAGAGGAACATGCACTAAATATCACAAAAGTAATAAAAGACTGATCTCTCCAAACTTACATTGCAATACAATTGTAAGGGTTTATTTATATGATAACTCCATCCTTCATATTGAGACCTTTTGAATAAATAGAAATCTGTCAAGAGTAATAAAACCATTTTGTATCACAAAGTCACAATAATTCAGTCAGTCCATTCATCTTTTTTAGTCTTTAGTAAAAACTCGGAAATGGCTTCAACCTGACCCACCAACGATAAAGAACTGGCTGGAACTGGTGGATGAAACCCACAAAATGGAAAAGTTAACATTTATGCTGAGACTGCAATCGGATCTTTATAAAAAGAGATTTCTAGAAAACAATAACTGAATCAGGACACTTGTACTGTCACTTCAAAAGCTGCCCAAAAATCCCAAGATTGAAATGTAAATTTGTATGCCGTTTTCATCCTGTATCTGTTCATCTTTGTCAGAATCTAATTAATTCTTCTTGTCGTCAGTTATTCTGTTCTGTTTTCTGTATGTGATTGATAAATGAAACACATTCAATAAACATAAAGCATAAAAATAAGCTCAGACGTCCAGTAAATTGTGTCCAGATGAGCCTCATGCTTCTGCTGTTCCTGTGTTCAATGGCAGAGAGCAGCTTTGCTATATTTGCCGTTATAAGTGGATAAAACATAGTTTTAATATGTTTTTAAGTGAGAAAGTCCACCTGAAAACTTAATCTGTGCAGTCAGTTCATCCAGGTCACATCCTGCCTTCAAATATTATTTCGCTGTCAGAGCCGCTAGGCCTCCATACACCGGCGGTGCGCTGTCACTGGGAATTAGGGGTGTAAATCACACCCATCATGGCGATTCGATTCAGTATCGATTTCCTGACCCAACGATTCGATTATTTTCAATACTCAAGAATACACCACGATACGATTTCATTGATAATTTTTTTTTTTTTTTTACACCTTACAGGCTAAACAAAGTTTCAAGTTTGAAATAAATCAATGAAAGCTGTAATATCGTTATGGATTTTTTTTTTTTTTTTTTAGAAACAACAGCAAATAACAGAAGTAGAAAAGTTGCATCAAAAAATACTGCAGAAAATCAGTGCAATGCAATACCTCGGCTCCAGACGTCCCCGCCCCCTCCACAGACGCTCCGCTGCTCCTCCCCCAAATTGTAGCTGACCGCAGACAGGAGGCCGGCTTGTTTTGTTTTTATGACCGAAATTGCGGAAAACAACTCCTGAACTTTGACCCGCTAGAAGAGCGAGGTGCGCGAGAACGCTGGGACCCTTTTTCCACCTGGATCTCCTCTCTTTTTGGCCCTCATGTCCCTCCGTCGTCGGCCTAAACTCGCCCCCACTTCCTCATCGCATCGTCCGTATCTAGACCCACAGCGTGTAGCACAGACCACCCTTCAATATTGAGCATAATTTAAAAATGTCTGTGTCAAGCTCACTGCAACACACTGCTGTGAGAGTATAACCAGGAAGCGAGGTAGGAGGGCAAAATGGGTTTAGCGCCACCGCAGCACGGGAAAAAAAAAAAAAACATGAATCGATTCTTAGCTTCTCTGATTGGTTGATGTGGCACATCCAGCAGCAAAAGTTACATTTGGACAGATAGCTTCTGTCCAAACTTTATTTATTCATTTTATAGTAAAACCCATCTGTATATTATATTCGCTACATATCCAGCTGTAAATTTAGTTCATAACACTAGTGATCTATATATTATATTCATTATTTATAACAGACCTAAACTGCATTTTGTTGCCTTGTACCTGTACCTGTGTAATGACAATAAAGTTGAATCTAATCTAATCAAATTTTTGTAAACTCCAGCAGCTGCTACTCCTGAAGAACGTCACGTGCGTCAGATGCTCAGAAGCTCACGATGCGCTACCCCCACTGCTCAAAATGCGCAGAGAAACCTTTTGCTGCGGCTTGATGCATGAGAAACAATGACTATGCATGTAAACTAGCTGCTTCTGCTAACTCTGCTGCAGGCGGTCTAAACGTAGCAGTATTGTGGAACTGGACTAAGGAACATCAGCCCACTGGAGAGCAGTGGTGTTTGCCTACTCTGTGAGGGATGTTGTAGGTGATGTCAGTGAAAACGTATTTAGCCGTGTCCATGCCATCCAGGATCTTATCCACAGCGAGCACGTCCGCGATGGGCTTCCTCTCTGGAAGGATGGGGGGCATCTGCAGCCGCTTCTTTGCTTCCTCTGTGGCAACCTGTACCGCCTGGAAACAAACGCACGGAGGATCCGATTAAAAATAATGAACTTATCAGATGTGTGTGATGCAGAGAGTTTATTAGGAACTGAAGGGTTGATGGTCACCTGCTGTAGCTGTTCATCAGTCATTAGCTTATAGGTGGGCGGCTTCAGCTCTTCTTTAACGGGTCGGAAAACCTTCTGCAGGTCCAGGCCGGTTATCCTGGTCAGGATGTCCTGCACAGTTTGATTTGTGAACTGGGGCTTTCCATTATCTGTGGATTGGAAAGATCATCTCCTGAAACCTTTAAGTAGCTTCAGAGCTTCAAGCTGAACAAAGATCAGATAAAAGTTTCTGTAGATGCAGTAACTACAAAAGATTAACAACAATTCTAGCTTTCAGCTTAGAAAATCACATTTTTCTAACAGCATTTCTTGCTGTTAGAAAAGTTCATGTTATGTCTCTGCTTCCGTCTCCTTGAACCCCAGTCGGCCTCAGCAGATGGCTGCTCACACTGAGCCTGGTTCTGCTGGAGGTTTCTTCCTGTTAAAAGGGAGTTTTTCCTCTCCACTGTCGCTACAAGCATGCTTAGTGTGAGGGATTGCTGTAGAGTCAATGAGTCAATGCAATCAACTGGTTTTCCTTAGATAGAAAACTTTAAATCAATCGGACTGGATGATCCGGTTGAATTGTAAAGTGTCTTGGAAGATATGTTGTGAATTGGTGCTATAGAAATAAACTGAATAGAATTGCTATCTCGAACAACTTCCATAAATTGCCTTCAGTTGGCTGCTTTAATGCCAGTCAGTTCAAAGGATCGGTGCAGCTGTAAGCAAGAAACTGATCATATTTACCACTGCATAGAGAAATAACTAGAGAAAAATAAAGTATACATCACTACAGACAATTAGCCTCCCCCAGTTAAAGCCACTACAACAAGCTACAAGGTCAGCACTGAAAAAATACCATTATTCTTCAATTACGGCCTAAAAACAATGGAAACATACCAGTTTCACTCGTTTTGTCACAGCGCGCTCTAACACTACACCTCTGAAATGTTTTCTTGATCCTCTGCACATCTTTTACCCGAGAAAAGCTCTGAAACAAGCACCGCGATGTGCCGAGCGCCGCCATCTTTGTTATTACCTCACAGCTACGCGGCTGCGCAGTAGGCCGACCCGTCACCGTGTCCGCTCCATTAGTAGCCCGGAGAGCATGGCGGCGCAGAACGACGTACATCCCACCCACCGACAGCTACAGAAGGCTGTGTTCGAATTTATGGGCGGCGTCATCCAAGGTCTACCTGGACGCTTCGCAGTCCGTGAAAATAAGGAGACCGGAAGAGTTTTGGCTGTGAGTTTTTTTTTTTTTTTTTTTTTTATTCAATAATTGCACACTTTACAAAAATCCAAACATTCGTCTCCATTGAGAAAATATTACACTGTGCAGTATCCTACATTGCTGGTTTTTTAACAAAAAACTAAAAACAAAAATGAAAATCATCACATTTTGCCAGGGAAAGTACAATTTAAAAAAAGATATTAAATTGTTTACACACATTTACAGTTTTTGTTGCCTTTTGATTAAGAGAATACTTAATCGTGTTGACATATTGCTTGACCTCATTGTTAAAAGCAATAAAAGATATTTTGGAATGTGTAAACTTACATTTATGAATTTAGAATTTTGGCTGTGAGTTAAAACAGGTCTATTCTTTTAACGCCGTACGCTCTGTCGCTTAGCAACCGTGGCAGTTGACACACAAAGCAGGAAAAGAATGAATACCTTTCAATACTGTTTCTTTTTAATTTTTTTTTCTGTTTTTACTCTAAAGTGAACTAAGACTACAGTCATGAGAATCCAGAGTGGAATAAAGATTTCAGGAGCAGGAACAGATAAAAGCAAATGCAATTATATAGAAACTTAGTCAGTTAAATAACACGCTGCTGTCATTTTGCACATCTTTTTCTATTTTAACTCTTCACTATTATGTTATTGTTATACATTTTCTTATACATTTTTCTAGGGTTTTTGAAACAATTTTTTATTTACTTTTTTTTCTTGCTGCTGTAAACACCAGAATTTCCCCTTTGTGAGACAATAAACAGATTTTCTATTCTGTTATATTCTATAAAATGGGTAGAAAGATATAAGTAAATCTTAACGATGTATGCATGAAAAATATGTCTTATATTCAACAACAAAAATATACTTAGTGAAGCAAATTGTGCAAAATAGCAATTAAAAATTAAAAATCCTATCAGATTTATAGTCCCCATTCTGCAGATATATTAGTATCTGGAATTAAATTACAGCCAAACCCATTTACACAGTAACAGATAAAAACCTTTAGATAAATCAAACATTACCACCACATATCTGACTCTATTACCATTTAAAACTATTTTCATTCATTTCAGACGGAACTATTTACATACTTGTAGTTATATTTTAAACTGAACTTCCAGTATTAACTACTGTTCGGCGCCAAGTGCCTTTTTCCTCTGATTATGGAGCAGCTGGCTTGCTTGGTTTCGCAATGAATCCTGGGATACCCAAGGCTACGGAGGACACATCGGACCCATCCTTCAAATCAGGCAAAAAGAAGGACGCATTTGTAGGGCGCATAACGAGGAGTCTTGGAATTCACAGAAAAGTTTTTATTTTTTTCTCTGAATTTTGAAAAAAAGAAAAAGAAAAAAAGTAATTTTTTTGCATGTTTATTGATTTATTTTATTTATTGAGTCAGAGGTCGTGGATGAGTCATACATATTTTTTATTTAGAGGAGGAAAGCGGGGACGAAGATGTTGTGGAAGAGGACGCCAGGGCGGCAGAAGCTTGGTTTGGTGTAGAAGGCTTCCAGCCGTACATGTTTGAGCCCTTGCCTCGCAACGCTGCCAGTTCTGTTAGCTCTACGCCTGCCGAAGACACAGACGTCCATCCCCGTGAACACTGGGACGGAACTCAATGGGAAAGGAAAGGATTCTGATTTCAACCGCTCCGTATATTAGCTGTGACATATGAATCAAGATGCTATGACCGAAAAAAATAATTTAGGTGTTCAGGCTGACGTAGAACTGACTGGCCTGAAGAAGATAAAGGAAAAAAAACACCAATTTTAAGACAGGATTTTTTTTTTTTTTTTTTTTTACAGTGTCCTGTCTGGCAATGTGGCAATAAGAATAATTGTCTTGATGCCAAAAACAGCCCAACAGATTTTACTTTCACAAGTGGAGCAGTATGGCAATTGCCATATTGCTCCACTTGTTTCATGTATAGAAATTGCTTTATTATAATTATGCAGGGAGTTTTACAGTTTATATTGACACTGTAACGTAAATAGAGCAGAAGAAGAAAAGGAAAAAAAAAAATAAAAAAAGAGAAAAGATGAAAAAAAGAAGAGATAGAAAGGAGACAATGACAAAACATGTTTTGTCAGACAGGATTTTTTTAAATTGAAATTTTCTGAATTTTGGGACAATATCGTCTGATAAAGAGTACATTTATATATATGTTTAAGCCAGAATGATTTTAGATTCAAATATGACTTTCCTACGACACTCCATAATTTAAAAGTTACGTTTTTTGGTAAAGATTATGTGAAGATCAATGGAGGAACCTCAGACCACCTCACTCCCCCATGAACATCCAGGCGCAGGACATAAAAACGGTGTTTCAAATACCTGGATGTTTACGTCAATAACAAATTGGACTGGACTCATCACACCGACACCATGTAAAAGAATAAATACTTATGTGCAATAAGCCTATATAATGATCCTACTTTAAAAAAATAAATGAATTAATAATAAAAAAAAAGCTGTCATATGTGGACTCACTGTATATATTGCATATATCCAATGCACCTTTTATTTCCCTTGGTACATTCTTCTCCTTTGCCTGTTTGAGCTGATGTAACAAGTACATTTCTCCACAGTGAAATCAATAAAGTCAATCAATCAATCAGGAATTATGAGGAAAAAATATCCTTATCCTTTAACCCTTAAACAGGCAGGAGTGGAAAATAAGTTGCAAAAAATTATTAAATTGTATCACTCATCTCTTTAGGCCCTGAGTTAAGTATTTCCACATTCAAAATTTATATATATTCAATATTTTGGATTTTATGAGTTGTATCTCCCAGGATACGTTGCCCTATTAAGGTATAAACAGAGCCCCGATGATAAAAATATTACTGTTCAATTTGATGAAGATAAATTATACATTGTTGTACTCCTTGGTCATTTACATTACACATAGCACTTTTAAAGTTGATTTGATTCATTTTTACCAATACTGCGATCCATCTCATTATGCTCCTCATCAGAACTTTCATCCTCCATCAGAACTGCCTTCACTCACTGCCTCCATCTCATGCTGGCTGAACATTACTTCTTGATCTTCATCACTGTTTGACTCAGAGTCAGAAGAACTTGCAGGAATCTCCTCTATCACTCTCATTTCTGTGCTTCGCTGATTTTTTTTTGAGTAAAATACAGTTATACTGTTATAATGGGCACAGCTGTGCATGATAATATCTGGTACTGTAGTAATTATTAACATGCCTTCCAGTTTGAAATAAAAATTTGAATAATGCACATTGACCAAATTTCTATCCCTAATCTGGCAACGTATCTCATTTCATTTCAAAAAGTTTATTTCAAACCTGCACACATTTTACAATACATATAATGACAAACAATACATATGCATGGCTTGAAAAGGGGATGGAAGAAGCAAAAGCTCATACATGTCCAATCCCCTCCCGCTCATCCCAAGGACACTCCTGCAAATGACAAGACAAAGACAAGACAAACAACCCATCCACACTCATGCATACAAGACAACACACTGGCCCAACGCTCCCCGTCCCTGCAACCCCCTCCCTTCATCACACCACCCTAATAGAACATCACTCACTCTCTTCCAGGTATTTTCTCAGGACATCCCGCTTAAATATTTTTTTGAAACGGTTTATATTTTCACAACACTTTTGTTCCTCCGCTAAACTATTCCAGAGGGTGACACCTCGACTTGAGATGCACATTGATTTCAAGGTAGTTCTTACTTTTGGTTGATATAATCGATTTTCGCCTCTAAGATTATAAGCCTGAAGTGCCTCCCGCTCCTGAAAGAGTTTTAAGAGATTTTCTGGAAGAGAGCCAGTTGATGCTCTGAACATTATTTGCGCAGTTCTTAAGGTTACAAGATCAAACAATTTTAAATTGGAGGATTGTAAAAGCAATACATTTGTGGGATGTAAATAATTTACTTTATGAACGATTCAAATTGCTCTTTTTTGCAGTGTAACCAGGGGCTGAAGATTAGTCTTAAAATTGTTTCCCCAAACCTCGATACAATAATTCAAATATAACATGACAAGTGAGTGATACACAAGGAACAATGCACTTTGGTTGAGGAAGTGACGTGCTCTGTTCATCACTCCCACACATTTAGCAACTTTTGTGCGCAAATAATTAATGTGATCTTTCCAGGACAATGTCTCATCTATAATCACACCCAAAAAAGTATTTTGTTTAACCCTCTCTATACTTACATTATCAATAAAAATTTCAATTGGGACATTAGTTTTCCGTTTACCAAATAACATTAGTTTAGTCTTTTTCAAATTTAATGATAATTTATTGTTGTTGAACCATTTCTTTAACTTGTTCATTTCGATTGTTACTTGCGCCAAAAGTTGCTCCAAGTTGTCTCCAGTGCATACAATGTTAGTGTCATCTGCGAAAAGTACAAACTTCATAACAGAAGACACCTTGCAAATATCATTTATCTGTATCTCAGGGGATATATACATTTCAATAGCTGCTAAGTAACACCACAAACATAGTTGGATATTTTTTTCCTCATCAGAATGTTTAGACAAATGTCCTAATTAATGTTATTTTGTTTTATTGAAAATAAGTATGACTAATAAATGACATCTAGATGTTAATACCAGACAAGACTTTTCATAAATGCTAACTTGATTAGTGGAAACCTCCCAGCATACCCCCCTACAGAATATGAAAGTGTGTATCTCCTGGTGCACAGTGCCTGTTTAAGGGTTAGATCAGCAGGTGGCGCTGTGGTACCACATCTGACATTATTCAAACGTCTATATGCACATACCACCAGAATGACTTCCTCCCATTGAGAGCAGCCACATTCATTCATACTACATGTTTTTATCAGGGTTTATCTTCCTGGTGTCTGGGCTCTGCGTAGCCTACACACATTCCTGACTCACCATCACAGCGTGTTCTTCAATCGGCTGATAATCTGTCTGGGTTAGAAGTTAAACTCAGCTTTCAGAGAAGAAGAGGAAGAAAAAAACACATGTTGGACTTTTTATATAATGATAGGTCTTTGTTGTTTCATGTATTTAAACTTTGCCTCCATTCAGTGCTGAATATTTGTGCAACAAAAATGAAGGATTACATAAAAAATCTATAAAAGCATGTTTTTTTGTTTTTTTATTATTTACTAGGTAATCTTTGGTTGAAGTTGATGTTTTTTCAGCTTTATATATAAATACAAATATATATACTGTTGTGTTTAATGGATATTATTAACCAAACAAGAAATAAAATCATAATAATCTAGTAAATTAAAGAAATAAACACCAATCTAGAACTATATTCCTATATATGTGCAATAGAGTTGATATTTACCAGTTCTATGCTCCATATTGTTTAAATCCAGTTTGCTTTTTTTAAAGCTCAGATTTTTTATTTTTCTGCAAATACAATTAAAAATACAGTTCTTAATGTAGATATAACACATCAAACTGTCGACTATAATGGGACAGAATCTCCTCTCCTTCCTCTTCAGTGTGGTTTATCACAAGGTTCCATCTTGGGTCCCCTGTTATTTTTAATATACGTAAATGACCTCCCTAATGTTTCAGATAAACTTTCTAAAATCTTATTTCCAGACGATATAAATGTGTTTTACTCCCATAAATAAGCTAAAATTTTAATAAAGGTAGTTAATGAAGAACTTGACAAGTTATCCTCTTGGTTCAAGTCCAACAAATTGTCACTTAAGATAAAAAAAAAACAAGTTATATATTTTTTGGTTATAAATTTGATACATTTAAATCTCCAATGAAAATTCTAATTGATAATACTTCTATTAATAATGACTTATTCTGACTTTAATGTCAGAATTCTGACTTTAATCTCAGAATTCTGACTTTTTTTCTCAGAATTCTGACTTTTTTCTCAGAATTCTGACTTTAATCTCATAATTCTGTCTGAATTCTGACAATAAAAAAGTCAGAATTCTGAGAAAAAAGTCAGAATTCTGAGAAAAAAAGTCAGAATTCTGAGATTAAAGTCAGAATTCCAACTTTTTTACCATACTAAACTGAAATAAAATTTTAAAATCAGTTAACTTTTTTTTTTTTTTTTCCACTGGCCCTAATCTTCTTCCGTACCTCCCAACCACTGTTTGCTCAGGCAAGTATTCTTAGTGTTTATCAAGTGAATCAACTTCAAATAGCTTTATTCATTTATAGTTCTATAATAAAGTTACTTCCCCAGCACTTTTGTAATATTTTAACTTTTAATAATGAATTTCACCAGGATCCAACTCGTGGTAGTTGTCTTATCAGGCCTCCTTACTCTCGTACAACTCAAACACAGTTTAGCGTATTACACAGAGGATGAAGGATATGGAACAGTCTTCCCACATCACTCACAGATCTTTCTAAAGAACAATTTAAACAGAGAGTAAAATTGCTGCTACTAAGTTGTCTGAACTTTCCATATGGATTTGTGGTCTAAATGATATGTTAAATTGTTTTATGCAAAGAAATGCTGTTTTTTTTGTTTTTGTTTTTTTACACAATATCATAAAGATGTCTGAAATGCTGAAATATGTTTGTTGTTATGGAGACTGCCACTCATTAAGCCCTTTGAGGGTTTTTCGGCAGTTGTCCATCAGATTTTCTTTTTTAGTGAAACATTATTCTGTTTTTATGTTTTTGTTTTGAAAAAAAAAATGATCACACTGTGGAAAAAAATACAGAATTAATCCAAAAAAGAGTGTTAACTTCAATTTTATTATCAAAGTATATCTAATTTCAGTAAAAGCTAAATTTGGTGACGTCTGCTCAAAGTTAAAACCTTTCGATGCAGAAAGATCTCAGGCTGGGATCGATCCTGTGGTGTGTTTCAAACTACTCCGCCATCCACGGTGCTTTCCTGGCGTTTTAGCAGTTAGTCCCACTTCGTGCCCAAAAGGATTGCACAGCCAGTCTGAGTCAAAACTGATGACTTCTTTTGATAAAAAAAAGTAGTTATGATGGTTTATTTACATTTAGATTGAAGGAAATTTTACAGTTTTTTTTTTTTTTTTTGTTGCCAGGTTCTCTTGTACTACTCCTAGGATGGTCGCTCATCTGTAAGCATAATTTCTCTCCAAAAAGACATGAAATCAAATATCAGCAATATTCTTTATATAAACAACTTTAATAAGGGTATTATTGTCTTTTTTCAGTGGTGAATGGCTTCTGGGCATCAATACAGAATTTCTCAGTTATTACAATATTCATGTTTTTGGCGTATTTGGTTTGTTTGTGTTATTAAGTTCCTTTCCAGGCTGTGCGACCTCTTGACCCCTGACAATGCACCATATATGAACTCTGTTTCTCTCATTTAAAAGCTGTTGATTCCAGAATTTGTCCTTTATTTCAAGTAAACATCGTCTCATCCCCACCTCTGAATCCTAATGGAACATCTTTCACCAGAATCTTAACGGTGTTAAAAATATGGTTTCTTTTTTTTTTTTTTTTTTTACTTCTAAATACGTTTCTTTTAAATTATTTTAAACAAAAGTAGATGTTTAACTCTTTATGTAAGCTTTGTCCTGGGACATGTAATCCTCATTTTTGGAAATGTTTTTGGTGACAAAACGTGTAGATATTTCTAAAAATATGAAATCCTGATTTTTTTTGTATTTTGAAAACAAACTCCAAAAGTAATAATAAAACACTTTAAATTAAAGTCAATGAACAGAATTTCCTTGCATATGTACCCTATTTATGTTTGTTTGTTTTCGCCCTGTTCTATCATTTATTTCTCTTTTTACTTGTTTTAATATCCAAAAATAATTCAGGGGCACTAAGGGTTCCGGTTGGAGAGGTGAACTTAACTTTTCTGCAAGCTTAACTTAGAAAGTTGTGGGATTCAGTGTTGAAACAACTTAGATATCAAATTTAAACAAATTAATAATGTTATTAAATACAAGAAACATGTTTATAACATGAAGAAGGAAAAAACACAGGTTGCAGTAGTTTGTATAGTAACTCTGCTGGCAATCGATATGTTTTTGTACTTTATTATTTGTATACATGCAGATATAGATAAGCCGTGTTCATCTATTTTCAGTAATAATAAAACAGATTACTTGTTAAATGAAATAGCAGTTATAGTAAAGTTAGTTACCATATGGTTTATCATAGCATGTTGAACGGTGCAGTTTAATGATTGTATATTGAAGCACATTGGATATTAAAAGTATCATATAGCTGCTCCTTTTCGAACTGATTTCTGTCCATGTTTTTCTCTTGAGTTTTTTCATTTCTTTTTTGTTCCAAGTTTTTGTTTTAAATAAACTTTTACATTTAAATAAGTATGGTTTGTATCTGCACATGCATTGTAAAGATAAAATAATGATGAAAAGAAAAGGTTAAGTAGAGCAGATCTTTGCTGGCAAGTCCACACACTGAGATGGTTAAAATCATTAAGGACATTTTATTAAATACTTTTATGTTGCATTTGCTGGAAGGTAGACATTATAATCCAGTTAATCTGCTTATGTAAAGGGGAATTTTAATATATATGTGGACGCACTGTATATACTGTATATACCCCCCATGAACCTTTTCTTCCTTTGGCACCTATGAGCTGATGTAACGAGTATATTTCAGTCCATCAATCAGTCAATCAATCGACTTTATTAGAGTGCATGGCTCTAAAAGAAGGAATAATTCTTGCTTTTCTGTTTTAAATATATAAATGTCTTTTTCACTTTTCATTTCCGTGTAAACTCGATGAAAGTGTGGCATCGTTTCATCACCAGCCTGCTTAACAGAGGTGGATAGAGCACCTAAAGATTTAACTCAGGTAAGAGTAGAACTACTTTATTCATTTTTTACTCGACTAAAACTAGAAAGCAACATCCAGCAAATTGCTCGAGTAAAAGTTCAAAAGTATTTGTTAAAATGACCCAAGAACTAACTGTGGCTCAAAACATCTAATGTAAACTTCAAAATTGTGTAATCAGACGTTTAGGTGAAAATTTTGCTATTTTAAATAGAAATAGATAACATGATTATAAAATAACAGATTTGCAAAGAAACACCTAAAATTGTATTAAAGTATGAGAAGTGATACTCAGAAAAAAATGACTAAAGTTAAACGTACAGTTTAGCAAAACTACTTCTTTAAGTACTAAAGTTACTAAGGTATATGTCATACATCTTTAATATCATATGATGGATGGTAGCGCATTTAGGACAAATGATTCAAACTTATAAGTACTTAATAAAACTTCTGTTAAAGCAAAGAATCCACCTGAAATATAATGAATGTAAATTATTTATGCAGGATGAGAGTTTTTGATGAACTGAGTCAAACTTCTGGTTATGATCAAAAGAAATAAGTAATTTAATTGATCAGGATCTATCAAGGCTGTTGTGGCCCAGTTTTGATGACACAAAAAAAGGTTCACAGATGCATCATGGACAAGTAATTTATGCAGGCAAAAAAAAGAAGTTCCAGGTAAACTCCTTCAGTTTTCTTAGTTTATTTCACCTCAGAAAAGGACAATTTCCAAAGTTCATTTTCTCTGTTAATCTCTATGTGAGAAACACCATTTACAGTAGCTACAAGCCTTCCACATGCCTTCACACCCCCCCCATAAAAAAACAAGCCACCTCTCAACCCAGGCCATTATTAATCCAACCACATGTGCCACACACCATCCCATCCTTAGGGATCCTGTTTCCACTCTCCTCTCCGAAGCCCCGTCTCCCCCAGCTCCACCAGGAACCTAATGATCCACAGTCAGATTTAGACATTAGGTGGACGGGTGGAGGTGTGGTCCTCCTGGTAATGAGGTGAGCGGTGGCATCCAGCCCGGAGGCCCAGACACCAACGAAACGACGTGTGGATTGAGATGTAAGAGGCCCCTACATGACCAGATGTACCCAGCTGTCGCACCGCTGACAGAAAGTAATCCTGCGGCCGCAGAGGCTGAACACAAGATTAGAGGCTCTTCTCTGCAGCAGGAGTTCAGTGCAACGTTTCAGAGCTTCTTCATGCAACTTGCAGGTTTTATATTTAACGTACAAATTTGACTTTTCATGAACGACAGTGATTCACTTTCTCACTTTTGGTGAAATAGTGTTTTTTTATTCCATTGCTCCTGTTTTCATCAATAGGCTGAGTGTGAGTGAGTGTGACTGGGAGCAGCAGGAAGCTGAGAGGTGAAACCTGAGTGTAGGATTGGGATGATGGTGGGGGAGCCAGGCGGGGTGGGTGAGGAGTGGGGCACACTGGGAATGACTCGCCACACATGTTTATTTAGCTTTCTGCACGGTCAACGGAGGGCAGGTTCAGAGTGGGGTGAAACGGAAAGGTGTGTGTGTGTGTGGACGCTCCGCTAGAAAACCTGAAAAGGATGTCTGTCCTCAAACAACTGGGGAATAAAAAATGCAGAACAGAGAGAGAGGATGACGGATATTTTTTGACTTGGAAACTGTTGAACTTGACATGACAGTTTGACAAGTTATTTCCAGCTCTGAGTCCATCATCCAGAAATGCGTGGGGGGGGGGGGGGGGGGCACCATGCAAACCGTATGCTCTGCAAAGAAAGAAGATTGAAAATACACTGAAAAAAATAATGCAACCACTTAATTACTACTGAAAAGGTATTTTAACACAATAGTGTTATGTCCTACCCTGCTAACATGAAGCAATTTAAGTTAAATATTATTAAGTAAATGCCAAAAACAGTTGATTAACTTTTTTTTCAGTGTAAGAGCAACATTTTCCTGATTTTTTCCTACAAAGATTCTAGTTTATGAAGACATTTCAGGCACTATAAGGATTTCCTTTCCTGTTGGTATTCAGACATAAACAAAAAGCAACAACAGGCAACTTTATTTATTGAATTTTGGATGCCAGACAATTGGCATAAAAAAAGTGCATTTGCATTGGTATAATTAAATAAATTAAGAACACGAATAATTAAGGTGAATATTTAAAAAGGATTATAATGTAAAAATGATTATAAAATGACTGATAAGAAAATAAAAGGAGTTGGACTGAAAAGTCAGTCAAAAGCCGCTCTAAACTAATATTCTTCATTAAAAGCTGAAAGTTTCAGCACTTTTACAGTTTTCTGAGAGTTAATTCCAGATTAGCGAAATGAGAAGCGATTCTTTTTCTATGAGAGAAAATTATAGATTGAAAACAGAAACATATAAAGGAAAACATGCAGCTCTTTTGGTCTATTTTTTTTATTTATTTTTTTTACATTTGATGAAATATTTGAGATATTCAGCTGTAAAGTAGAGCCATTCACAATCAGTTCAGTTTATATCAAATACTTTCAAAATCTCCCTGTCTCCATGATTTCTTTATGTATTCGGTTTTTCTCTGTTAGCAAGTCTTTATTATTAATAGAGTTTTTAAACAATTTTTTTGCAGCACAAATGTATATTAAAACAGATTTCAATATCCCTCTTCTCACTTTTTACAACATTTTTGTTTTATATTATTTGCTAAATATTACAAAGATATATTTCTTATTTATTTAAATATATTTTTTAAACCTCAAAATCCCTTTCAGGTTTTAACATAACAATCATTTGACATTTGGTGTAACTTGAGTATAAGCAAATATAAACGTGTGTGGGCGGAACTTACATAGGACTCTTCAATTCTCTATATGGGCAGTGGTGGAGCTAGCCATTTTTGTTCGGGCGTTGGGGGGGGGGGTAATTTGCCTTTGCTATGAAAATTACAGAAATAAAAATCTAAAACACAGCGTAACATATATCAGCCTGTAAGTGTCATATCCTTACAGGTACTACGCAGACTTTGTGACCTACAGAGTTGATGCATATGAGTTATTCCAAGAAGTCTTCAGGCAGATATACAGAAAACGTATCGCTTTATGGCCACAGCCTTTTAAATAATTATGGAGCTACAGTACGTTTTTTGTCTATAGTCTGCTGCTGGTCATGACTGAGGCAAAGAAAAAGTTTAAAGGAAAAGTCTGGTCATATTCAGAATTCAAACTTCTAAAAGTACTTTGAATATGAAATGATTCCATCCTGCTTAATAAATGATCAGTGTTTTTAATTCAGAGTCATTTTCATGTGAATGTGCTTTACTGGAGGCATCCATGTTTGTCAAAGAACACTACTGCCACCTACTGGTTTGTGACGTCACGGTGCGGTATCGGCTGTTGATCAAGTCCCAGTGCTGTATCTGGTGTTTGTCACAACGCGCTATTATCCAAGTCATCTTGAAAACATTCTTCTTCCAAATGTTGGCTACATATTACGTGTTTTTTCTCTGGCCAGAAGTTCGATGGCAAATCCTCCCTCTTCAAGTTGGCGATCCAACGACCAACCCGTCCGTGGAGGATCAGGAATCAGAAAGGTGGAATAACTCTTTTTTTCACTTTTCCCCGATGTATTCCAGCATCTAGCTGCCATGCACGTGGGCATTGTCAGTTTCACTATAGCTCTGGTGAATTTCAATGGTGAAGTCCTCTGGAAATCTTCAATAATTGTTGTTGATTGCAGATGTGTCTAGTAGTTCCCATTGATTTTGCTTGTAAAGCGGGGAGAATGGCGCTAGGCTTACCGCACCGTGACGTCACTGCTGGAAGATGGCAGGAGGGAGGGGTTACTATATTTGGGTTAAAATGGCTGCTCCCAGACTCAGTGATCGCAGCGAAAATTATAATTTTATTTTATTTTTTGCTGATTAATGCTATTTTCATTAAATCACTGCAAATGTATTAGTTTTAGGTATAGGTTTAGTGCCCCTAGTGGCCAAAAGTTACATGGTGTGTCTTTAAAGCAGTGGCAGCTGCTGGTCTGTGAAAAAGGGGAGGTCTAATGGTGTTAATCAAATTCAAACATCACATATTAAATTCACAAATGTAAAAACGCATAAAACAAATCCTTATATCAGGGTGAAAATTGCTACTTTGAAACACTCTGAAATAATAAACTCCAGGAACCACGGCAATATTTCAGAATAAGATGGATGTTCTGACTCAATGATCACTTTTAATGAGGAAAACATCCTCACTGCATGGAGACTGTCACCCCTTGCTCACACTGGCTCCGGTGCGGTTACCGAGCCGACGGAGACCGCAACTCCCGCACACCCCCTCTCACACCGCCCTTTTGACTACGGTGCGGTGCGGCTCTGCAGCTCCGGCAACAGGTCCGGAGATTTAACAGAAGTTCACTTGAGTTCACATAACTTCACGCGATAACACGGCCCAAAGAAGGATATTTGCGAGAGCTTGTTGCGGAGGGCTCCGGCACGCCGCAAGGATAGCTTTCTTGCTGAATTTTCTGCAGCGCCGGAGTGTCTCGGTAACCGCAGCCGGACAGCTCAGCAGCCGGTGAGAGAGGTTTACGTCTTTTTAATGACTTGGAATCACTGCGGCGCCGCACCCACCGCACCGCAACGGTAAGACCGGAGTCGGTGTGAGCCTGGGGTCAGTCAAAGTATGTTTACCAATCAGCATCGAGTAGCCAGCTTCACGACCCACCCCTGCTCCTCAGACGCCCTAAGAGGTTTAGCCTCACAGGAAGTGTCGTATTTTAGGGTGTTATCCAATCAGGGCTCTACTTTCTCCCTGCTTTCTCGATGCGTCCTGCTAGGATCACATCCAAGGGCTGAATAAACAGCCAATTATTATTAATAACAATAATGGAACCTTATTGATGTCACAGTGGAGAAATTTACCTCTGCATTTAACCCATACCCTTGGAGATCAGTGGGCTGCCATTGTGCAGTGCCCAGGGAGCAGTGTAGGGTTAAGGGTCTTGCTCAGGGACCCAGAGTGGCAGTCTGTGGGAGTGGGGCTTGAACTGAAAACCTCAGGATTCCACGGCAATGCTCTAACTACTAGGCCGCCACTCCTGATTAATTCGCAACATGCTAATTAAATCAGGCACATTTTAGCACATACTGAATGCAGTTTAATAACTACATTAAGGAATTATGCATATTGTATGAATAATATTACTAAATTTAAGTATTCCCTGAGAATATCCACAAGTACAGGCCATTTACTACTTTACCATTTTTTGTATACATTTTTTCTATTGTTCTATCCTCCCACAGTGCTCATAATTCCCTGTATTATGTTTTTTTATATTTTAAAAAGTTAAGAATTAATCCCTTATTGTCTAAATCTATAAATAATATAGTCTTTTTTTCCATTTCTATTCCATTTTCCAGTTATTATCTCTCATGTAAACATACAAAATAATATTATAAACAAATGCAAATAGAATTATTACTATTATAATATTATCTGCTGTTAGTCTGTTATTTAAATATTTTATTCAAAGGGGGGTATATTACACCAAAGATGGGATAAAGGTTAGAATTACCATATTCTTTGGAGGAGGAGAAGCTTCATAAAAAAGAGGAATGATGCAGAGAATAAGGATGCTGAGAAGGGACAAACATAATATACAACACATGTAAAATACTCACATGTAAAATACCTTGAAAAAACATGGCTGTGAATTAGGAATACTAAACAAAGTTGCTGATGGATTTTCTTTTTATGCTGCACTTTCTTTCTTAAAAATGTTTTTTTTTTATCATTGGTTAACATTTGAAGGTAAATATATTATTTTATTCTATGAAGCGGACCAGAAGGACGTTTTTTACTTGAAAAAAGTCACTAACTAGCTTTAACTTTAATTTTACTCTGGTAATCTTAACTTTTATTTGGTTATCATTTTTTTCACCTGTAACATGTGTTCAAGAAAATTTCAACCTAAGTTAAGGATTCCCAAAGTAAGGGTCGTGGCCTCCCAGAAGGTCACAGGACACCAACTGGGGGTCACAAGTGGTTTTTGCAATCATTCCTGAGGTACATGGAGGGCCAGAATATATCATGGAATGCTAAAAATGGGACTTTCTCATAAACGTACCAGCCTAATAGTTGAAGATAATATTTATTTATATATATATTTTTTTATTTATCTAACATATTATTTGAATACACACATACCACTACATTGTAAAATGCAAAAATTTATAATCAGAAATACATTAGATAATGAATAAAATAATTGTCACAAAAATATGTTCATTTAAAAATGAATTTGAAATGTCTATTCATATAATTAAGTTATTATGTGTGTTTATAGGGGGTCACTAATCTGTTAGATAGGCATTTTCGAGGTCCCAGGATGTTTTTTTTTTGTTATCCCCTGATCTAACTTAAAGTATGTTTACTAAAGATGGAAGGTGATCATATCTCAGGGGATCCAGTGTTCCCCTGTCTCCCCCTCTAGCTCCGGCCCTGTATAGTGAGACAAATATTTAAACCCAGCTGTTATTTAATCATGTTTTATGTCTCTGTCCCATCAGGAAGCTGGATGTTGTCCATTGGCTTGTGAAGATCTTATGCATAACGGTTCATGTAAACTGAGAGGCAGCGTCTCAGTGCGGCATTGTCTAAATTTACTCCAATAAAGGGTGCTGCTGTGGCGTGAGAGTTTATGACTCATATACTGGCTTTCGCATGTTTGAGTTCCAGCCCTGCTGACCTGTGCCGAATGTATCTCCCTCCTCTTCTACCCACTTTCCTATCTGCATACTTTCAAAATTAACTAAATAAAGGCCACTAGAGCCCGAAAGATAATCTTAAAAAAAAAAAAAATTACACCAATCATATATACAATACTATGAAAAATAACAACTCTGCCAATGTTAGCCTGCGTTTATACATTCTAGTCTAGTCAGACCTAACCACGTCATCTACCCAGCATGCTTTGCACAGGGGAAAACATGGGTGAAAAAAATAACAAAGGATCTACACAGTATTTTACTAAATTAGAAATATTATTATTTTGAGTTAGTAGGAGAATTTCAACATATTTGGGAGAAGATATGTAAGTTATCTTGGATACGTTTAAGTACTGTAAGGTTAAAACAGGCCAAACTTCAGAGTAGGGCATTCACCAAAAAGGGGAACTTGTGGAACTTAAGTTGAGTTGACTCACATCTAGACAACTCAAACGTTGCCTCCTGCCGGCCCCCCGCTCTGGAGGGCGTGCGTGCCTGCATGGCGGTGTACGTGCAGCATACAAATCTGGTCTCGTATTAGTTTATTATATGAAATGAATAGAGCACAGACTACAGTAAGCAATAAAAACTGGATTTAGAACTACCTGACTAGACCAAAACTGTTGCTTCAGTAAAACGTATTGTAACAAATTTTTGTCCATTATATTTCAATAATGGTTTCTTGTTTTTATTACTTCTATATTGAATTTTTTCTGCAAACACTTATCTTGTTAAAAAAATAAATATCTAACCTCAACAAACAGCTGATTTGATGGTGGATGATTAGTGCTACTGAGCTTTATGGGGGGATGTGCTGAGGAGCCTGCGGGGGTGTCCTTTGTGCGATATGCACCTGTGTGAGAGCTGTTGTGGCTTTGGGAGTGGGCACTCAAGGCCAGCGTTCCTCTCCTCCTTCTCCTCCTCCGCGTATTTTGAAGATGGGCGAGGGTGGGAGAGCGGAGCCAACAGAAGGTCAGAGGAGACGCAGCGATATGAGGAGTGAGCTGGGAGACGAGGGAGGGATGAGAGGAGGGCAGGGTGACATTACCTCCAGGGACCTCTGCAGCTTCTCAGCTGAGCTCGCTCTTGTTCTCATAGAAAATAGATTATTTAGTGGTTTCAATCTCTTCTCACCTCTATAGTTTACTTCCAAATCAGATTGAAAGGTTTTATAAAACAGTAAATGAACAGACCCTTATCCTTAACTCTGCTTACAAAGATTTCAGTGGGTTTTTTTTTAAATAGTTTTATTATTTGACATCTAACAAACAGCTTTTGGATATTTAGGCTCTTTAAAAGGGTAAATCTACGGAAAAGAATCTGAAATAGTTTTTTATGTGGTTGTGTGTGTGGCGGGGAGGTCTTTGAGGAGCTGAGGTCACAGGGGGTCAGACTCGGGGAAAGCTGGAGGTACGAACATTGATGGCAGCTAAGTTCACCTGCACCTCCACTGACCTCCGTCCATATGTTTATGTTCACCGATTCCAGATTCCCAGAAAAGATCTGGGCAAAACCTCACACACACACACATGGAGGGAGACACATGTTTCATTTTCTAAAAGACTGACGTAAAGTTTCAGAAAGAAAATTTAAAAAATGTGTTTAGAGGGAGGCGAGAGAGTTCAGAGTTTTAAGACACCAGAACAAAACTGATTCAAACAGATATATCAAACTTAACATAAAAAGCATAAAATTAGATATTAGATTTATTTCTTTTTTATACATTGTAAAATAAATAAATTAATCTATTGTTAAATACTGCATTTTGAGAATGCATTTTCAAATCCTATCCCTAAATGGATATTTAAAAAGCACGATTCATAAATCTAATCATAAATGCTACGTCTAACCACACATTTAATTAAAAATTGCTATTTCTATTTCCCTTTCACTGAGCTGCAGTTGTCTGACAGCAGATCCATCTAAGTCAGATATAAGCCTGGTTTATGAGGCTGTTAGGATACCAACATCCATGTTCAAAAAATTCTATTTTTTCATTGTCATTACACTGTCGAAAGTACAGAGCAACGAAATTTACCTCTGCATTTAACCCATCCCCTTGGGGAGCAGTGGGCAGCCACTGTGCAGCACCCGGGGAGCAGTGTGGGGTTAAGGGTCTTGCTCAGGGACCCAGAGTGTTAGTCTGTGGGAGTGGGGCTTGAACTCAGAACCTCAGGATTCTAAGATCTATGCCCTAACCACCAGGCCACCACTCCCCTCAGAACAACTGTGGATGTGTCTAAAGCCTACTGTGTATAAAGTCGAACATGCTAGATGCAAAGCACTTTTACCAAACTTTCTGATTACAAGCTTCTAATGTTATGTTTTAAAATGGATGCAGAAGCATATATGTATATATGTAGCTTTATCACAGTTATCAAAAAAGCAGCGGGTTTCTTATATTAAATTAAGCTTATGCAAAAATTCAGAGCGGGAAATAAAATTCAGCCTCACCTCTGATCCAATTGTCCTCTGATGCTCTGCTGCTGCAAGCCTATAAGCCCTGTGCACCCCTCCGCCATGGCCAATTATCATCTAGAACTCTGCTTTAAAAACTCAGAATTCAAACTTCTGAAAGTACTTTAAATATAAAATTATTCCATACTGTTCAATAAATGATTAGTGTTTTTAATGAAAAGTAATTTTCAGGATCAGGAATCAGAAAGGTGAAATAACTCTTTTTTTTCACTTTTATCCGATGTATTCCAACATCCAGCTGCCATGAACGTTGGCATTGTCAGTTTCACTATAGCTCTGGTGAATTTCAATGGTGAAGTCCTCTGGAAATCTTCAATAATTGTTGTTGAGTGCAGATGTGTCTAGTAGTTCCCATTGATTTTGCTTGTAAAGCGGGGAGAATGGCGCTAGGCTTACCGCACCGTGACGTCACTGCCGTAAGATGGCAGGAGTTACTATATTTGGGCAAAAATGGCCGCTCCCAGACTCAGTGATCTCAATGAAAATTATTATTTTTATTTCTTTACTGATTAACGCCAAGTTCATTCAATCACCGCAAAAATATTAGTTTTATGTATAGATAATGATCCATTGATTATTCCTTGCTGACTGGACTTTAATTACTAAAAGACAGTATTACAGAATTTAGCTATTGTTAATTCCATTCAATGAAGATTTTAAAAGATATGGAAGTGAGGCATTTAATGCAGTTACGTAAAAAAAAAAGCCTAAATTCTAGAGAACACATCACCTAAGTATTTAATTCTACAGTAATTCATGAATCATAAGGGCTTCTTTTATGATGGCGGAAGGGAGAGAGGTGGTTCTGTACTCTTTGAACTGATGTTTCTGCATGGTTGGATAGGACAACTATTGCACTGGAATAAACTAAAGATTGCTTTGTAATAAATAGCAGCTCTGGATGCTTTCATCAGGTACATCAAAGAAAGATGCAAAAATATGTTGACATGCCGGTTACATTGCCTCTGTGTTGTGATGGTACACTTGCATGGAAGAAGCCTATCTTCATTTTTTTTAGAGTTGCAAAATACAAACTGACAGTGTGGGAACATTTAGTAAAATATCTGTCTGTCTGCAAACTAAGGCTAAAAAGTCCATTAGTAATGATCGTACAATAATCGTACGTGAAAGGCTCCCGATAATTAGCTAATATCTTTAATTTTTCAGTCAGTTCCAA
Organism: Cyprinodon diabolis; assembly: GCA_030533445.1. Taxonomy (NCBI): domain Eukaryota; kingdom Metazoa; phylum Chordata; class Actinopteri; order Cyprinodontiformes; family Cyprinodontidae; genus Cyprinodon; species Cyprinodon diabolis. Next base: position 3,380,995 of record CM060079.1, read on the forward strand.
TAAAAGAAATATAAAGAAAATATTGGAAAGGTGATTAAAAGAAAGATCTGAGAACTCCTTGTTTTTAATGAAGGAGGCTGCATCTAATCCCCCTCAATAGATCTGACAGTGGTGACCATGCATGTAACTACTGATGAAAGTTTAGTTAAATGTTCGGGGGGAACTGTGGTAGGAATCACCTGAATAAGTGATTCCTGTCGTGTAACAAAAAAGAAAATAAACAGCGAAACTGAACACAATTACCCCTTAAAGGTGGTAAGTTTCATTTTTTAAGGACATAGATAAAATGTTTTCAATCAAAAATACCCACAGTATGTATAAAGTGGTGAAAAAAATCAAATCAATATTACTAAAAGAAAAAAAAGGAGTTTGTAAATAACAGTTTCATAAATGTTATATATATATATATATATATATATATATATATATATATATATATATATATATATATAATATATAAAATTCAGTTTATTTATATAACACCAATTCAGAACACATGTCATCTCAAGGCAGAGACAATTCAGCCAGATCATACAGTCCGATAACTTTTCTATCTAAAGAAAACCAGCTGATTGCATCGACTCATTGACTCAACAGCAAGTGCTCACACTAAGCATGCTTGTAGTGACAGTGGAAAGGAAGAATCCCCTTTTAACAGGAATGAACCCTCCAGTTGAACCAGAATCAGGCTCAGTGGGAGCGGCCATCTTCGAGGGGAGTTCTGGGATATATCTGCCTCTTCTAAGGCCTTTCTTTTCTTCTCATACACTTCGTAGAAACTTTTTCTCTTACTACCCTCGGCCATTTTTCAAAGAACCACAGTGAGAAAGGCCAGCTTCTTGTCTGAAACCGTAGCTCAGCACAAATATTGACCTACAAGTGTGCATGTGCAGAAAAAGATAGCTAATGAGGCGAGCACGTAGGACGGCCTTAGGTAAACATATCACTAGAATGACTGACAATTAGGAGGACCACTTATTGAGATGATCCACCTGGGAATAAAAGATCATCATCTATACCTTTAAATGTTTTTAATACTTAACCTTTGGTTAACTTTAACATTGGCTGACCTAGAAACTGTCAAAAAGTTCAATTGAAGGTTGGATTGAGAGTGGATGAGTGTGAATGTGCCACCTACTGGCCAGGAGGAGTTACACTTGCAGCTATTCTAGTTAATTTTATGAAAATATGTCATTAACAGCAGTTGCCTGTTCTTTGTTCAAAATGTCTGGTCTATTGCAGAGCGACTGAGCAGGAAAAGTTTTGGAACCATTGGTCAAAAAATGTTATAGATTTTTGTTCAGAGAGAATCACATGAGGGCTGATATTTCTTTTAAAAGCCTGTTAGTTTTTAGCCTCGTGAGACCATCCTGATCTCGCAAGCTTTCAAGGTTTCACTCACAGATCAGTCTGGAGACTCTCTGTTAAAGAAAATTTGGACGAACGTCTAATCAGCGTTGGCTTTGAGGCGGGTTGAGGTGTGACGCAACGAGAAGCGCGACAGTTCAGTCTAAAGAACATGGCGGCTTCAGCCGATGAAACTAGCGTTAGCGTGGCTATCGAGCAAGTTTTATCGGAATTACAGAGTATTTCTTCACTGAAAGAAGAGCAAAACACTGCTCTGGAGGCTTTTCTCAGAGGAAAAGATGTTTTTGCTCTTCTCCCGACTGGTTTCGGCAAGAGTTTGATCTTGTGGTTGTGTTTTCGTCGTCGCTCTGTTAGTACGTCATATGCTTCGTTGATCTGATTGGTTTATTTGGCCCGTCTATCACCAACATAGGCCAATCAGCTAACCAGTATTTTCGTATTCGTATTTTTTTATGCAGAGCAAATCCATCTGGCGGAGTCAGGTTAGTTAGTTTTTGCTTCAAAGCAAAAGCAGCTGTTGCATTGTTGGTGTCCATTGGTCATCTGTTCGCAGCATTCTCTCTGTTCATGCAAAGCTTTTTGTACCTTACCTGTCTCCGGCCAAAGAAAAATGCTGCCAGATAAACAATTTAAAAGATAAGGATTCTCTGTTCTTTATCTAAACATGTGAATTGAGTCATCACCAAAAACAAGTCAGTTTTAGCTAACTCTGTCTATACAACATTGATCCTCAAGGGTTCCTTCCTTTCTTACAACAAAATAAGAGACTACAAAAGTAGAGAAAAGGGGTTTGGTTGAAAGCTGTACGGCTTAAAGCAGTTTGCCTCTTACCTCACAGAGCCACATGGTGACAACAACTAGATCCTGCTTCATGACAAAGACTTTACTTCAACCACAAATATTGCATTCATCACAATGATCTGCTCTTCACTGATAAGGACTTTCAAAAGTAAAGATGAGTAGTTACATTCTAACGTAACGGCCTAACCGTCATTGGGACTGCGAAGTGTATTAAACATCAGCTAAGACTCAAACTGTTGCATCTGACTGCAATATGAGAACTCACCCCACACCTCCTCTCTCACCCTCTTTGTTATTTCTATAATTCAAGATCTGTGTGGAGAGTAAACGAGGTGACAGGGGGAGCGTGGCCATGATAAGGGAGCTAATACCCAGCTTTTGATGAGGTCAAAGGTCGACTCCTGGTAGTTGGGGTGTCTGGTGTTTTGTCTTGGGAAGGAAAGTAAGGATTTGATGGTATCAATGGGTAGATGATTAGGAAAGGTGACTTACAGTATATGATACTCTCTGTTTATTAAAATCTGCAGCAAGAAAAAGAAAAAAAGTTCTGATAAAAGACAAGAAACAGAGCCGGTATCCTACAGGAACAGGAAATCCAAAGGGATCAGTCTTCTGATCCGCCCCAAGCACTTAGACAGATCAGCACACGCATGTTAACACACACATTTGCTCTCACTAAATCAGCCTGCTGATTGAAAGGGATGCTAATTTTAGCAGCAGAGCAAACTCCCGGCTGCAGACTGGCAGCCTGTTTTTATGCCTTTCCAGGTCCAGTTAGGAGCAGACGGAAGAGAAGGCGATTAATAACTGTCATGTCCGTCACCACTGAGCCATGCACAACAGAGGGGAGGGTCCACGGTGCTGATGCTACAGGGGAAACGGAGTTACACGCGAGATGCTAACAGCTCCTGTTGTTGTTGATGTCGTTTTTGGGTGGGGGAGGCAGGAGGGAGGTTAATGCATCTGTTAAAAGCTGTGGACTGTCTGCTGTAAAGTCAAAAGTCTGAGACAAGGCTTCATTCTATCTAAAGCATGGGCGTAGGTTTGCATAGGGACCATAGGGACATGTCCCTACCAAAATTTTGGAAGGACCTATTTGTCCCTACCAATATTTGGATGTGAGCAACATGTTTATAATTTACTATACAGCAGCCTGCTCTTTCCTGTCCCTTTCACATAGCAGCGCATCAACTGTGCTGCGCGGTTTAACTCTCTGATTATTCTGCCTTAAGTTCCGCCTTCTCTCTTTCTGATTGCGTGTTTTCTAGTCTGTATGTGCGCACGCGCAAGTGCTTGGAGCGCGAAAAAAAAGACGCTAAAATAAATTAATATTGGGCTACGAAACTAGTCCAAATTAAAAACTTATTATCTACGCTAAAACAGGCGAAAGCTTCTGATTGGAGTTCTGTAAAGAAGCAGGAGAGAGTTTTTTTTTATTTGTGGAACTTGAGAAATGTAAGTTAACAACGTTAGGATTTCTTTTATTTTATCTTTTAATAAGATAGCCAAAGGCTCCTTAAAGAAGATCTTTTATAAAATGAAACCAGGTGAAACAGAAACGCTTATTGTTCCTTTGGAGGAGTTCTGGATGGAGAATATTGACAGACAAAAACTTTTTTTTTTTTTTACTCCTTAAATGCTAAATGTTTACATATTTTTTACAATCTTGGTATAATTCCTGCTCTAAGTGGGTCGCTCTGTCGGCTAAAGGCACATTTTAGTGGCCCTATACTCCAGTTTACGATTAATCAATTACATAGTTCACGATTATTTAAATAATTTGTTAATATGATTAATTGTTTCAGCCATAGATAAAATACATGAAATTAGCTATACAGAGTAACTACAGCCCAGAAGTACAACTTCTAATATTAATATTTTAAATGCTCATTGTCAGTTCCTCTTATAGTTTCAGTGCTCATGTAAATACAATACATTTATTTGCTGTCCCTTGAATGTATTATTTTGCATGATCCAGAGATAGCATATTAGATAAAAAAAATAAGAGTGGGGTTTACCTCTGTTTACCTCTGCACAATTCTATATCTTCAGAAGAAAACACAGGATAAATCCACATATTATAGACTATATTTGGTTAAACAGACACTGTCTTAGTCGCAGGTAAATTTAAATGCAATCCTTTTCAAAGTGGAAAAAGTCCTAATTCCACATTCATCAGAGCCAGTTATGCTTTAAATATTGATAAACAGCATCTAGTGCATGTAGTGCTTATAAGATTTGTATTAATGTAGCAAGAAATGCTGCTGTTCTCTTTAAACAAAATGAGCCCTGAAGCTCACATTAAGCATAAAAAAGAGCATGCATATTTTTGCAAAGGACCAATGAAACTGAAGAATAGTGTCCCTACCAAAGTTGATCTAAAGCCATGATTGTCATTTATAATATATATGAAACCAATCTCGGCATATTTAATATAGACTGAATTTATGGTTGCTACAATGGAAGACATTCTGTAAAATAAAAAATAAAAAAACAACTGTTGTAAATTAGAATTAGAAAAACTGTAACCCAAAAATGAAATTTTGGAAAACATATCAAGAAAAAAAAAAAAAAAAAAAACATGGAAAAAACATTCTTTTTGTTATTCACCTTTTTTTCCAATTAATATTTTTCTTATTTATCAAATTTTCTTGCAAAATCTATCCATCCATTTTCCGTGACACTTATCCCAAGTGGGGTCACGAGGGGCGATGGTGCCTATCTCCAGCTGTCGGGCGATTTCAAATGTAATTTTAAATTTTATCTTTCAAAATATTATTTTTTTTTTCAGATTGATTTTTAAGAATTTCATCTTCTTCTAATTGCTTTTTCCAAATCAAATTCTCTTCACTTTTAGTGGCGGGCTGCCCACTGGGGTCAGGAGTGAATAAGCGCTTCTATTGGTCTGCATGGATATTAGCAACATTTTCAGTGGTTTAGTGAGCATGGACGCTTGGCTTGAAGTGAGGGGAATGTGATCCGTAAAATAAAATTTAAAAATCTTGCAACCCATAAATCTTAATGGGAATTAGAGAAATTAAAAAAAATAAAATCTAAGAAAATATGAAAATGCTACTTTAAAACCATTTTGAATAAGACATTTTATCCCTGGATTGCATTTGTTTCTTTCAAATCTCTATTTACAAAACGTTTTCTTTACTTTCAACAATAATGTAAAGTAGTTTTTCAATGTTGAGGTTTTTAGTCTTTAACTTTGGGATGAAGCAAACAATATAATGCCCAACAGTACCATCATTGTTAAAACCAAGAACTCATTAACTGTTCAATGCATTTTTTTGTTTGAGACAATAATATGCACCATTTTTAACCATATTGAGTTTCCCCTAGAGTGATGGAAAAAACATAAACTATTATTATGTTATTTTATAACATCTAACCGGAAATGTTTAATATGTGAAAAAAAATCTAAAAATGTAACTTCCCTGATTATGGTAACCCTGTAGGATGGTAGGATGTGTGCTCAGAAGACGAATGGAACGTCTCTCTTTCGTACGGTGGCCCTGAAGTGCAAACTGCAACTACAAATCTGAAAGCGCAACTACATTAAGGAAATCGCAACTGCATAAAGCAAAACGCAACTACATTAAGAAAAACACAATTACATTAACCTACCGGAAAAGGTAGGTACCAGTGGGAAACATGAGACATCGCTGATTGGACGACGGCGCCGTTTGACCCTTGAACCGGAAGTCATTCTGCCTGCTGCGGCTTTTGAAAACATGGATATTGTCGGCGCCCCAAACATAGCTGCCGTTATCCTGGAATATTTTGAATCAGGACATACGTACGAGGTGATACTGGATATGCTCAAGACTAATCACCAAATTTCAGTTAGTTTGCGTACACTGAAGACACACTTAAAAGAAGCTGGACTGTTCAGAAGACGCAACTTCCGGTTCAAGGGTCAAACGGCGCCGTCGTCCAATCAGCGATGTCTCATGTTTCCCACTGGTACCTACCTTTTCCGGTAGGTTAATGTAATTGTGTTTTCCTTAATGTAGTTGCGCTTTGCTTTATGTAGTTGCGATTTCCTTAAAGCTACAGTGTGTAATAATTACAGGGATATACAGTCAGAAATGTAATATATTATAAATAACTATGTTATTTATCATCATCTACGAGCTCAGCCTCTTAACCTTAATATTTGCGTTGCCTTAGAATTCGTTATTTATAATTACATAGGAGCGGGTCTCGCAGCCATGGAGGCAGACATCTTTGCCCTACGGCAGCGCAGAGCCAACAAACTAGCGATTGCGAGATCGCCCATTACGCTCGAAAGTAACTACGGCAAGTTGAGAGAGATGAACTGAGACGGTACTGAACAATAGATACTAAATACTACTATAGATACTAATAAATACAATCTGTAAAATTATCTATGTAAACAAACCTCATCACTTGAGAAGGTAGGTGATGCGGACATCGTGGAAGACATTTTGTCCCGTAACACTCGGCGTACTGTTGGGGGGGAGATGTTCATGTTGCTGCGGTCTGCAGTCTGGACGTTAGATGTCACTGAAAATTACACACTTAAGCTTTAATGTAGTTGCGCTTTTAGATTTGTAGTTGCAGTTTGCACTTCAGGGCCACCGTAGTTTCATACATTCTGTCCCGTTTCTGCTGGGTTGTCACTGCAAACAGGAACAGAGAGAGGTGTTTCAGATGTCACACCACCAGAGGGAGTCAGGTCAAAATGTGCTCTTTGCTAATTTCTTTGCATCAAAAGGTGCACACTACTTCCAAGGATTATTAGAAGTCTTTTTTTGTTTTCTATAATCTATAAGACCCCAAATATTTTTGGAAATAAAATTATTTTCTAGGCAGAACTTTCTGTGGAACTGTATAGCTCTTAACCCCTCCTTAGTGGCTTGTGTAGCATGTTTACATGAAGTTGGTAAATCTTTATTTAGCTTTTGCCCAGAAACTTTACAAGCATGTGTTTTATTGTCTGTCAGTGCAGTGCAGAGGGGTTTAATCTTACTCAGGAGCCAACATTAGAGATGTTTGGACATGTGTGTCAGCACTAATCACAGTGTTGCAGTTGACCTTGTTCTTTTTGATGACTACCCCATTAGCACCTCTTCAGTCAGCAGCAGGTAGACTAAAAAAAGAAGCAGTAACAACCTGCCTGCTATGTAGCACAGCTGTTAATGTTTTTATAATAGAAGCACATACATGTTCGTGTGAGTCCATCTGTGACGGTGACCTTGTATCTACGAACCAGTGCGAGTGGGAGACTCTGGCCCGCTTGATGTGGCTGACGTTTGTCTCCTTTTCTCTGTTTGGCTACAGATCAGTCGGTGGAGCTGGAGTGGGGAAAGCCCGGTTGAGATGACCGTTGTAGGCGACGGTCAGCTGCCAGACCAAGAGCTCAGATTCCCTTTGGTCACAGGAGATGGGTCACGTGAGCCAGAAGGGGGCAACCAGTGATGCTGCTGGCCTTGTCCCTTCATGCAGTGGGAAAACATTCCAACAGCTGGCCTCAGAGTATTTAAGAAACATCTGGAATGTCCGCCGCTGGTGAGAATCCCCGACCCGCTGCTCCAGAACATGACCTTATGATAATAAGTTGGTCGATTAAAAAAAAGACAACACAGAAAAGAAACACATGAAAGTCACATTATTGCATCAACATGGTTTATGGAGGGGGTAAACAATTAAAAATCAGCGGGGACGGAATAAAGAAAATCATCAACCAGTAAAGGTCCGCAGACATTTTTAATTATAATCTGTTAATTTAAACAGAATTTAACTATTTAACGAATTTAAACTAAACCCTAACGTGATGACAGAAGGTGACTCTGCTCTACATCAACTGTAACATTGCAGGTTCTGCAGACTTGTTAAAAAAAATATAAATCTATATGAAATTTGCAAGTGGATGTGGTTTTTGGAAAAACGCACCTCAGTCATTCACTAAAACACTTTCCATCCTGTAAAACTTCATTTATTTAACACAGCACATTGGTTTTTTGAGGATCCATGTAGATGTGAGCTGATGTTCAGACCTTCTACTACTGAATTTTAGTTTAACAGGTGAGATTCAGAGTTCTAAGCTGATCTAGGAGCTGATTTTCTAAACAAAAACAAGAAAGAATCAGTTGATCTTTCCGTGAAACGATCCAACATGTCAGCTTCTTTTTTAATCACAGCTCATTTTTCTAAGTTCGGTATTGCAGGTTTTCTACAAGATCTTAGTCCAATTTATATAGATCTCAGTTGTAGATTTTAAAAACACAGGATCTTCAATTCTGTTTTCATATTTCTACAACTGTTTTGGGGTGAGTATGGGGTGAATTTTGTTCCACTATTGTTGCAAGGCACATGTTTTGTTCATGCCAAAAAAAAAAGTTTTTAAAAAAGCAAAAAATAAATAAATAAATAAGCAGAATTTAACACTGAAATAAAATGAGGTTTTTATGTCTCTATGTTATATATTGAATTTTTGAAAAAAAGGAACCTTTTCTATTCTAAAGTTTTTACTGAAGTAGAGAACGACAATCATTCAGTTTGGTGTATAGACAATTTCATGATTCCCATATTTTCTAAAACACCTGAACTGTGCGTTTGTTATTTTCTTTCTTTTTTCTGTCTTAATGTTGGCAGTGGGCTTTAGGCTGAACTGCAAGGCTTTAAACCTGGGTTTGAATGGAGACTAAGCCATTCTCAAGCACATATCAAGGTGCTCATTTTGAGCCTGGATCCAGATTTATTGTTGATTCTGTTCATGGTGGAGAATCCTGCTTCACAGCAGCAGGTTGAGCCAAACATGCTCTAAATGTTCAGGGTCATCTTTAAGCACGCCATTTCACTTTTCTTTCACCAGTTCACTGCAGTTCTTCCAGCAGTCCACACTTTCTCTGCTTTCTTTTTCTCATCGTCTTCTCCTTCTTTCCCATCGCCCGGCTTGCCACAGGTTTGCCTGCTGTGTCTAAAAGTGGCTCGCTGCAATGACCCAGAGTGACACAGCTCAAGATATCACGGGCACGTAGATGGATCTAGAGACATCGAAAAGGAACAGGTTCTGTTATGGAGCGGACCTCCTCGATTAACCTTTCGTCATAGTTGGCCATTGTTGTCGTTCCTTGGTTTTTAAAAATGGTGCGTCCCGGCACCAAATCGAGAAGGACGACCACACAGGCAGCCGGAAAGGCATACCAAGGAGCAATCACAGCTGCTTTTTGTCTGCGCACTGCCACTTGAGGTTTGCGTGGGTTTTGCGACCGTCCGACGTGTAGCCAGGATTTTTTTGAGGCGCGCAACGACGGTTGCAGAACCTCTGTGCGGGGGTTTGGTCGTAGCCTCGTGAGACCATCCTGATCTCACGAGCTTTCAAGATTTCACTCGCTAATCAGTCTGGCTACTTTCCGTTAAAGAAAATTTGGAGCCGTTCACCAAACGAACGTCCAATCAGCGTTGGCTTTGAGGCGGGTTGAGGTGTGACGCAACGAGAAGCGCGACAGTTCAGTCTAAAGAACATGGCGGCTTCAGCCGATGAAACTAGCGTTAGCGTATCTATCAAGCAAGTTTTAGCGGAATTACAGAGTATTTCTTCACTGAAAGAAGAGCAAAACACTGCTCTGGAGGCTTTTCTCAGAGGAAAATATGTTTTTGCTCTTCTCCCGACTGGTTTCGGCAAGAGCAGCCTGACTTGTGGTTGTGTTTTCGTCGTCGCCTCGTTAGTACGTCATATGCTTTGTTGATCTGATTGGTTTATTTGGCCCGTCTATCACCAACATAGGCCAATCAGCTAACCAGTATTTTCGCCCCTTCCCAAAATTACTTCAACGGAAGTTTTCCAGATATATGCGGAGCAAATCCATCTGGCGGAGTCAGGTTAGTTTGGTCATGCACAGAGACAGATTTGACGGTTGCAGAGGCTATGCATCAGAAGCATAAATTGGCCTTTATGGAACAACGCTAGTTTGCAGCTTTTCTTAACTTGCAGTTGCTTTTGTTGCTTTCAGTATTTGGCTTTGAGTTTTGTCTGTTTGTGCAATAGCCTCGTTTTCTGTTTGCCAGTGTAACTTTTGAGTTTGCAGCACAGTTTAAATTTGCAGTGAAATCATGTATTTACATAGCCTCCCCCGCCACTGCAATTATGTCTTTAGGCACAGAAGTACTGTGTCCTAAGAACAATAAGATCAATGCTCTTAAGTGGTCTTCACCCTGATAATAATCCAGCAGGAATTTTCTGCACAAAGCCCAAAAGGTGTTTGGAATCAAGAAAGCTAACTAAACCGCACTAATTTAGGTGGTTAAAGTTCTTGCAAACTTGCTAAAACAAGGACTATGGAAAACCTTCTTATTCTGACCTTCAGATAAAAATATTAACTTAATTCTTTCTGCCACTTAATTCTATGTTAGTTTAGCCTGTGTGTCCTCTAACATGTAGTTGAGATGTGGCTGTAATGGTTAATGTTTGGTAAAACTAATGGCAGTCAGAGATAGAGTTCTGATAAGGATAGAAATCCAGGCGGTGTGAATAAGTGTGTGTGAATGTGTGTGTGTGCGTCCGTAGCCTTTGACATATTGTTAATTTAAAAAATGTTTGAAGTATGATGCAACATCAGCTGCTCTCACTTAAGTTTAAGCCTCTTTCCTCTGAACAGGACCTCCTTCTCAAATTACCAGGGAGAAAACCCGAGTATCACGCTGTGTGTCAGTTGTGGAAGGGGACTAAAAAAAAATGCTTTAAACATTTTTTTAATGTAATTTAACTTGAGGTATTTGACAGTTTTCAAAGCGATCATTAAATCGCCAATGATAACAATTTCAGAGCATTCCGTATGCGAAGAAGATAATATCCGTATTTGTTTTGGAAATTTGTGCGTGGTCACTGAGGCAATGTCTCCAGTCAGGGACTGTTTTGAATAATGCGGAGCTTTGTACACGGTGTCTTTGTTGTGATCTGGATGTTAGCGTATAAGTTGATGGAAGGAAGCTGGATTTTAAAAACCTTTTGCTGGAAGTATGGGCTGGAAAATGTTGTGTTTCCTCCAAATTTTATCGGTTTTTATTTTTTATAATCTGAAAGGAAGTCTGTAAACCTTTTTTTTTTTAAGCTTCTTTGTCGTGACGTATTTCAAAATTAGTTCTTTCTAAAAGCAACCTAACACCTCTTTTGGCCTTTTGTTAAAGGATGCTTAAGACAGGCTTGTATTCAGTGTTGCAGGGTAAAAGAGAGGTGGGAGTGCAAGCTCTAACTAATTAAAGATTATCCTCTCTCTTCCTTTGCTTCGTTTAATATGTTGCATGAGATTGTTTGCTCACTCACCTTTCAGGGTTGGTCTCTCTCCATGCTCATTGTCCCACCGGTTCCTGTTGGTCCTCTGCCAGGATCTCAGGCTTTCACACTTGACATTCAGTTGGACTTTTACGTGAGCTGGCTGTATTTCCACTGATGCAAAGGTCTGATAAACAAGGGAGGACAGGAATGATGGCGCCTAACCTGGCTGCTGCTGTGTGAAGGCCCAGGCAGGTAGAACAGCTCTGAACAGCTGAGCTAAAACTGCGCTATGCTGGTGGAGCAGTAGCAATGCATGTTAAGTCAACTTACCTGCAACTTTTGTTATATTTATGTATTGTGTTGGTGTCTACAGCAGAGCATTTTAAATTAAACTGACCATCAGTGTAGGATTTTAGTGGCATTTAGCACTTACTAAACACTGCACACCTGATTTCATTCCAAGCATTAAAGTTGATCTAAAGTGAGTCATTTAAAGTAATTAACCATTTATAAATAAAGACATGCAGCATTGAAACAGAAGTATGAATGCTAAGCAAGGCTTGTCAGGCTATGCGCTAGCGCAGGGGTCTCCAATCCTGGTTGTCTAATGTGCTACAGGTTTTAGATGCATCCCTGATTCAGCACAGCTAATTTAAATCACTGAATTAACAGTTCAGCATGGCATCAGTTTGGCAAAGGCCCGCCAAGGAGCATTTTGTTTGATCCAGCTGTGATGGAGCAGGGATGCATCTAAATCCTGCAGGGCATGCACTGCAGAAATGATCTCAAAATGAGTAAAAATGTCTTAAATTAAGGGTATTTACCCTTAATTTGAGCAGGTAAATAAGATGATTAGTATTTTTACTCTTAAAATAATTTATCTAGATAAAATGCACTTGAAATAAGACGATGCAATTGTTTTTTCTTATTTTAAGTGTAAATTGTCTTGTTCCGTTGGCAAAGTGTCTCACTTAAATCCTTAATTCAAGAAAAAATGCATTTAATTTAAGAAGAAATTACTTACTTAGATTTCATTTTTTTGCAGTGGGTCTTGTGGACCAGGGTTAGAAACCCATGCCATGTTAGCATATTCTCTATGAAAAGCCATAAAATTAACTGAAAAACACAAACCTTCATAGATGCCAACCGGCTTACAGATCTATGTGTGGGAAAGTGGTATTTTATTTAGTTTTGCATGACTTAGTAGCATGGGTGTATCGTTGCTGTATATTCAGCTCATTCTGTTTCTTTTGAAACCAAAAACTAAAATGAAAAATTGGATAACAAGGTTATTATTATTTAAATTTTTTGCACAGAACAAAATGAATACTAAGTACTCACTTCCGATTTTTATAGTTTTTATTATTTGGCTTATTTTTGTTTGAAATTGAAAATAATAATAAAAATTAAAATATATAACAAGGCAAGTCATTATCTGATTTTTCTTTTTTGCACTTAATGAAAATGGAAAAAAAGAAAAGAAGAGATAATAAGCTCTCACCTTTGATTATTATCATTTTTTAACTTCCTTTGTACAGGTATTAGGGGTGGAACGGTTCACAAAATCCACAGTTCGGTTCGGTTCAAGGTTTCGTGGTCACGGTGTTCGGTTCGGTTCGGTATATGTTGATTGTTAGCCTGACATGTTGGTCGTGTTGCTGTTAGCACAAACAAAATGTGTTGCACAATGCTTGCACACTGTTTTTATCCACAACTTTCTTTCCGCCGTCATCGTAGGTCACTCTAAATGCAAAGTGGTCCCATACAGCAGACCTATAAAGTGCTGCTGGCGCGTCTTCCAACTCCTGTTCTTTCCCACTCGCCATACCCACACAATTCTCCACAACAACTGATTTTTTTCTGCTACACCCGGCTACGCTGCTTCGCTTCTCTTCTTCTGGTTTACTACTGGTGGTTGGCTTTGGTCGCAGTAGCGCCACCTTCTGCTCTAGAGTGTAAACGCTTCGCCTATGAGAAAAAAGAGCAGCGCATGAACCGAACGCAACACACGCGAACCGAACCGAGACAGTCGAACCGAACGGTTCGGACGGTTTTCATAAATCGTTCCATCCCTAACAGGTATACTACCCTGGATACAACGTGTAAGGAGCCAATTCTTTCTTTAGAGTCTAAACGTTCCCTTGACATTTATTTGATATGACCAAATGAGAAAAACAAATTGTCTTGTATTTAGTGAGCTCTTTCTGTGTTGCAGTAACAAGTGCTGAATCAGTGTGTTTGATTTTTGTCTTTTGTGCTTATTAGTTTGTCTTGAGATGCCCACTTCCCAGTTAACCAGGTGTTTTTTATAAGTGTGTGAAAGCGAAAGGATCACTGTCGGGATCACTTCAGATCGCGGCTGCAGAGGAAACACCAGGAGACCATCAGAGGACCATGTCCCCAGCTTTTAAGACTGTTTCTTTATTTCTTTAGATTTTAAAACTGTGACGTTTCTTATGTACATTTGGGGTACTTTAGTACAGTAAATATGCTTTCATGGTATAGATATGGTGAAAAAATTGATCATATTCTTACTTTTTCTGGTTAATTTTATCACACGACTCACCCGCTGTCTCCAACCTGTGTGACGGAGTCAGGTTCTGGCCCTTTGATTTTAGATTGCATCTAATCTACTTTCTTCAGTAGTTCTTAGTAGCAGACGTTATCAGATAATTTGATGGACTGAAAAATTAATCAGAAGTTGATTATTTGTTTAGATTCCTACTTAGAAGACAGTGATTGTTCACAGATAGTTATCAGTAATGTTGCTACTAACACACATGCTGCAGTGTTGCAGTGATATCTGAGACCTGACTAAGGAAGAGAGAATGTCTTTACTGTCTGCTAATGAGATGAAACCATGCACAAGATTAGTTTTATATGAAAAACATCTAAAATAAAACCAGTGTCTATACTGTAGATGAGGCTTGTACGGAAGAGGATTAGGGCCACTGAAAAAATGAAAAGTTAACTGATTTTTAAATTTTATTTCAGTTTAATATGAGAATTCTGACTTTAATCTCAGAATTCTGACTCTTTTCTCAGAATTCTGACAGATAACAAACATGTTAGCATCAAGCCGTAGCCATGTCTGTTTTGGAGACTTGCTATCTTGTTTTAATGACCTTCTGCTCCTCCATTAATGAGGGGACCCCTCGGGCACGTAAAAAGTTGCCTAATTCCGTCAGTTTCCACCAATATGTCGCTGGCCCTCTCAAACAACTCCCATCTTTGTCAGTGAAGCTGAGGGCTCCCATATCTCTTCCTTTATGGTGCCCATCTACATTAAGATCCAAAATTCTGAGATTAAAGTCAGAAGTCTGAGAAAAAAGTCAGAATTCTAAGATTAAAGTCAGAATTATGACTTTAATCTCAGAATTCTGAGATTAAAGACAGGCTTCTTAGAAAAAAGTCAGAATTCTGAGAAAAAAGTCAAAATTCTGATATTAAAGTCAGAATTCTGAGAAAAAAGTCAAAATTCTGAGATTAAAAACAGGATTCTTAGAAAAAAGTCAGAATTCTGAGATTAAAGTCAGAATTCTGAGATTAAAGTCAGAATTCTGAGAAAAATGTCTGAAATCTGAGAAAAAAGTCAGAATTCTGAGATTAAAGTCGGAATTCTGAGAAAAAAAGTCAGAATTCTGAGATTAAAGTCAGAATTCTGAGATTAAAGTCAGAATTCTGAGAAAAAAGTCAGAATTCTGAGATTAAAGTCAGAATTCTGAGATTAAAGTCGGAATTCTGAAAAGAAAGTCAGAATTCTGAGATTAAAGTCGGAATTCTGAGAAAAAAGTCAGAATTCTGAGATTAAAGTCAGAATTCTGAGAAAAATGTCTGAAATCTGAGAAAAAAGTCAGAATTCTGAGGAAAAAGTCAGAATTTGAGAAAAAAAGTCAGAAATTTGAGATTAAAGTCAGAATTCTTAGAAAAAAGTCAGAATTCTGAGGAAAAAGTCAGAATTCTGAGATTAAAGTCGGAATTCTGAAAAGAAAGTCAGAATTCTGAGATTAAAGTCGGAATTCTGAGAAAAAAAGTCAGAATTCTGAGATTAAAGTCAGAATTCCCATGTTAAACTTAAATAAAATTTAAAAATCAGTTAATTTTTTTAATTTTTTTCCCCAGTGGCCCTAATCCTGTTCCGTAGGTTTGGATCTCTACGCTGGAGCCTTCTTGCATGGAGTTAGCACCTTCTCCCTGTTCAGCAGTGGGTTCTCTTCTCTTAGGTTTCCTCACACAGTCCAAAGACTGTTGTGTGTGGTTATGCACAAACCTCCCACTGCTAAAACGACCAGGTGCATATAGAATATGTTTGGTTGTTTTGCTTGAAGCTTGGAGATATGAAGACCTAGCATCCACATGGCGGTCTGCTCTGCACAGATGCAAATGTTTTACATACTGAGCAGTTTCTCAGCATCCGTTTGAGCAGTACATCATAAAATGCTGAGCTTCCTTAAGTTGCTCTGTCATCATTTTTGACCTCTTAAACCTTCATGAAATAACCTAGGAGTGTGTCTTTCTTTTTCTAATTAAGATCCCAGGCCGCTTCCCTCTGGGTCACCTTGGATGAAAGCTCTGTTATAGGAAAAGGAAACAGCACATGTTGAGTTTGTTTTACATGCAGCTTAATGGATTCCTGCTTATGCATGCATGTGTGAACGTCCGTTTCCCTTAGCCGCCGCTTTGGCAGCTTAGACACGCGTGACCACGCACAGGCACCCTGCCTGGGGACAGGATGGGCACTCACACAGATGCCCCCAGTGTGGAGGCCGAGGAGGTCCGAAGCAGGGGGTGAGCTGGGCATAGCAGGCACAATAGAAGGATGTGGTGCATTGTGTAAATTCATGGGGAAACCGAACAAAAGCTGCTGGGGTGTGAAAGTTGGGATCTGACACATGTGATATGTCTGTTGACGGATTGTATAGAAACCATAGAATTTTGAAAGTATAGGGTGTATGGGTGTATTCTACTATTACATAAATACCAATACCACAAAGTAATTTATACAGTTTTTTATAGTTTTGTTTTTGTTTGTTTTATTTAAAGAAGGAAACCATAGCTTCTGTGCTAAAATAAAAAAAAATTCTTTTTCTTTTCTGATCCCATTCTGGTGACGGGTGAAGTATTTTTCAAACTGTTTTAGATCCATGCATAATTGGACTAGCAATGAGAACGTACGATGGAGTGGATCAGAATGTAGAATAAGTCACAGCCAATCCGGCGCCTCAGTCTCAGGAAGACAGCCAATCAGGTCATGGCTCCTCAGCTACCCCAGGGACCACTGAACTCCTTCCAGGGGACGTTTCTGAAGAGATCATGAACTTTTCACTCCGCTTCCTCTTCTCGCTGGATAAGGAGCCTTTTCTGTGTTAGACGACTACGGCTCTCTGCCTCTTTGCCAAAGAAATATTTCCTCTTACACAGCTACTCAGTTCTTGCCTTCTCTCCTTTTCTCTCCCTCCCTGTCATTAGGTTTCTATCATTCTTCACCCAACCACCCCCGACTGCTGTGAAGGGTAAGAAGCATAGGCAGGAATTTCTATGTCTATGACTGCTGTTTGGTTAGACAGGTCATATAACACGACGACGGTGCGTTCACATGTGTTTAAGAGCTGAGCCAGTAACAGCTATTTACATTAAAGACACCAAAATGAGCAGTGCTGGGGCTTTGAGCCCCTCTGTGGCTGCATTAAGTGAAACAGAATCGGCCTTTTCCTAGCCACTCGGTATGCTCTGTCTCTTCCCAACCACTCTTTCTATTTCCACTTTTTCCACTCTTAACCCATAGAACACAATCAAATCTGAACGAACCTTTATAATTAAAAGCTCATTCTTGTTTTTTCTCCATGTTTTTTGTTCCTAAATTTTTCTTAATTTTATTGAACTTTTGCTGTAACTTGCTTGGAACCGAATCAAAAAGTAAATCTAATAAAAGTTAAAAACAATCCACTGGACGTTGGTTCCAAGTTTCAAGACGTTTCGCTTCTCATCCAGGAAGCTTTTTTAAGGGGGGGGCATACAGGGGAACAAAAGACCTATCCTATTCAGCCAGGCAAACAATTCCCTTTAACACCTCACCTTTCAGAGACATAGACAGGTATGGGGCATTGCAGGCTAACAAAAGAAACCAAACAACCCCCAGCCTGACCCACAAAGGGCTGGACCTGTTTGTCCGTTTCAATTTGCAGTTTTTTTAAACAAAACAAGGCTTTGTTGAGCTACCGTATCAGGCAGGGGTAACCAAATTGTCATGGTTTTGGTTATGTTTTGCTTTACTTTGCTCCATGTTTTCTACTTTTATTGGTTTAATTCCTATTTTGTTGTAGTTTCTAGATTTATGTTAGTTCTCAGGTTTTTCTGTTTTCCTCTGTTGCCCTCTTGTGTTTTCCTTTCCCCTTGGCTCCCTCGTCTCCTTTCACACCTGCTCCTTGTCAGCTCGTTAGCCCTGCCATTGTCTCAGTCAGCTGCATATACTCTCCCTCTGCAGTCACTCCTTGTTGGTGTCTTGTTGTTGCTGGTCCTGTTGTCGCTGTTCTCTGCTCACCTCGTCTCTCCCTGGCTCCTTGTTCATGTTTTCCTCTGATGTCTCCATGGTTCTGGTTTGCTTTACATCTTTAGTTGGATTTTTGGATTCCTGCCTTTGTTAAACTGTTTCCTTTCATTAAATCGGCAAGAACTCACCTCTGCCTACCTGCCTGCCTCTGCATTTGGGTCCACAAACACCAACCAAAACGTGACACAAATAAAGAAAATCAACAACCAGTAAAGGTCCTGAGACATTTTTAATCAATTACAATGTAACTTTAAACAGAATTTAACACTGAAATAAAATAAGGTGTTTATGCATCCATGTTATACATTGACTTTTCAATAAAAAAAATAGAAAAGCTTTCCATTTTAAAATCTAAAGTGTTTTTTTTTTAAGTAGAGAACAGCAATCCTTCAGTTTGGTATATAGACAATTTCCTGATTCACATATTTTATAAAACATCTGAACTCACCGTTTGTTATTTGTCTTTCTTTTTTCTGTCTTAATGTTGGCAGTGGGCTTTAGGCTGCCCTGCAAGGCTTTAAACCTGGGTTTAAATGGAGACTAAGCCATTCTCAAGCACATATCAAGGAGCTCATTTTGAGCCTGGATCCAGATTTATTGTTGATTCTGTTCATGGTGGAGAATCCTGCTTCACAGCAGCAGGTTGAGCCAAACATGCTCTAAATGTTCAGGGTCATCTTTGAGCACGCCATTTCACTTTTCTTTCACCAGTTCACCGCAGTTCTTCCAGCAGTCCACACTTTCTCTGCTCTCTTTTTCTCATTGTCTTCTCCTTCTTTCCCATCGCCACAGGTTTGCCTGCTGTGTCTAAAAGTAGCAGCAGCAGCAACCCAGACTGACAGCTCATTGGATAATTTGGATCACGTGCAGCCTGGAGCCGGACGCTCCGGAGGGCTTTACCGTATAACCAGGAGAAGAGGTGCAAGTTAAATTAGACACTGTTGTTGGACAACATGCAGTAATTTATAAATGTTTTAAATCAGGTTGGGTCCGGATTAGCCAGCAGGTGGGTCCGGATCTGGACCCCGGTCCGCTAATCCGTGACCTCTGGTATAAAGCCTCGAACTCAACGCTATTTCTGACCAAATGAATTGAAAAGCTTCCTGGATGGGAAGCAAAACATCTTCAAACTTGGAAAAAAAGTCCAGTGAATTTTTTTTTTACTTTTTTGGAATGACTATGGCCTGGATGATGGAGAATCTTCATCAACATACGAACAGTAAAGAAAAGAAAATAGAACCACTGAGTGAACAGATATACTTAATATAATACGGAGGCGTTTTTAATCAACCCCCAAAAAGCTGGAGCAAATGGAGTTGTGATTTAAACAATATATAAGAGAAAAGAGACCCAAAAACCTGCACTTAAATCTGTGTTTAAAACAGAATAACAAATACTCACTGGGAAAAAGTGTGTTTCTTAAAATAAACTTACAACGAAACCACAGAACATTTAAACTGAAACAACCACAGCATACAGTGTGATGGACTTTATAAATAAGGAAACCACAGACGTCTGCACTAATTCACCTCAAGGTTTATTTTGTCAAAACTTACATAGAGAAAACCTCTGTTTTCTCTCTCCATTCTATGTCCATAATGAAAATATATTAGGCCCTAAACAATGTTAGAAATAAAGTGAAAAATGATTATTGTCCCTTACACCACAATTATTGTAATAGAGACTGACATTAAAAATGTTTTTTCGCAATATGTGCAGAGACTATTAACTAGTAATAAATCTTTGCATTAAAGAGATCCACAACTAGTTGAATATGTTGGCCTAAATATGTCGTAATTTTCCTACTAACCTAAAACCTAAATTCAAATTGCCGTTTATGATAGGTAGAAATTCATTATTTAAAGTAAATTGTATATTCCTTGTTATTTGTTTCACTTATAAATGTCAAAAATTGACACCTAACGGTGATAGGTCGTGAAAATTACCCGATCCGTCCCGGAAGCATGATCCGTCCTGCTCGTGCGCAAACAGAATAACTTCCAGGTATACAATACTTCATTTTTCTTACTTTTTTATTCTTTTTTACTTTTTTCCAGCAGGGGGTTTCCTTTTGAATATTTTTGCGTAAAGTATTGCATATTCTAATAACGAAAAAAAGCAATAAGCTTAAATAGCCTTTTGAACGTTACTGTGACTGCTCTGAGCACGTTGATGACGTCAAGTAATACAATGGAGAGAATGTAAAACGCATCCATTTCCTCCAGAAAAGTCATCAATACTTTCTATACAATGTAGCTTAGCATTCTTTAATGTTTTAAGTATATGAACAAGTATTTTCAGTACCATTATTACATAGTTTTTCGGTGTTCCGGATCTTATTGTTGTGTTTGCGCATGCGCAGGATGGATTGTGCGCTCTAATTGAGGGTGAACTTAGGTAAAGGTTTAGTACTTTAGCTTCGGCATTAGCATTGGCAAACCTGGTAACTGGCCAGTAACCAATACAATTGAATTTTGGAATGAGAGTGAGTGAGCAAGCTTGAGTGTAGCACCTATTTGACAGGAGGTTATCTATACTGGATAAATTCCTTATTTCCTTTTAAAGAAAAAGTCCGGTCATATTCAGAATTCAAACTTCTGAAAGTACTTTAAATATGACATTATTACGTACTGTTCAATAAATGATGAGTGTTTTTAATTAATAGTAATTATCATTTGAATGTGCTTTACTGGAGGCATCCATGTTTGTCAAAGAACACTACTGCCACCTACTGGTTAGTGACGTCACGGTGCGGTATCGGCTGTTGATCAAGTCCCAGTGCTGTATCTGTTGTTTGTCACAACGCGCTACTATCCAAGTCATCTTGAAAACATTCTTCTTCCAAATGTTGGCTACATATTACGTGTTTTTTTTCTAGCCACAAGTTCGATGGCAAATCCTCCCTCTTCAACGACCAACCCGTCCGTGGAGGATCAGGAATCAGAAAGGTGGAATAACTCTTTTTTTTCACTTTTACCCGATGTATTCCAGCATCCAGCTGCCGTGCACGTGGGCATTGTCAGTTTCACTATAGCTCTGGTGAATTTCAATGGTGAAGTCCTCTGGAAATCTTCAATAATTGTTGTTGATTGCAGATGTGTCTAGTAGTTCCCATTGATTTAGCTTGTAAAGCGGGGAGAATGGCGCTAGGCTTACCGCACCGTGACGTCACTGCTGGAAGATGGCAGGAGGGAGGGGCTACTATATTTGGGCAAAAATAGCGGTTACTGGACTCAGTGATCGCAACGCAAAACAAAGCTAAATTCATAAAATCACCGCAAATGTATTATTTAGCATTTTAGGTAGAAATAATGATCCATCGGTTTTTCCTCGCCGACCTGACTTTTCCTTTAAGCTTTTTTTTTAAGTTTAAAACCATAAAAACGAAAAACGGAAATAATGCGTCAGCCTCCTTTTTGCAAAATCCGTGGCCGCAGTTTACTCTGACATATATTAGACTTAGTCATTGTCATTGTGTACACACAAGTATAAACAAAAATACATTTTGTTAAGAACAGCTCTCTAGACAATTTCATTTCTTTTTAAAAGTGCAGCCTTGAAAAACAGTAAAAAAAATACATACAAACAGTAATATAAACATATGACTGTATTTTTACAGTTCTAACATTTCAAGTATAATAAAATAACCCATTTTACATAACATTTAGGTTTCATATATTTGCTAATATATAAAATTATAATAACTAAATTCAACTTTATTGATCTCACAATGCAGAAATGAACTCTCTGCATTTAACCCATCCCCTTTAGGGAGCAGTGGACTGCCACTATGCAGCGCCCGGGGAGCAATCAGGGGTTAAGTGTCTTGCTCAGAGCGCCAGAGTGGCATTCCGTGGGAGCGGGTTTAGAACTCCCAACCTCAGGATTACAAGCCCTATGCCCTAAACACTAGGAACCACTTCCTACATAATACAGCTAACAGAGACTAAAGATGTATTTAATAAAACAGTGAAATTTAGCCTGTTCTGAATGGAAAGGTTCTTTTTTTTAAATCCCCTACACTCATCCATCGATGATAGCATGTCATCGTGACTTAATATCCTCACCTGACTCTGAACCTCCTAAAAATGCTCTCATGTCTCTGAACCCTGCAGGGAGCTCAGTGCTTTCCACTTTTGGTCTGAAAGACACACTGGAGTGTCAGCCTGCTGATAATTAATTTTGTCTGTGTTTATACCAGCACCACTTAAGGTCATTTGAAGAATAAGGCAGGTATTGACTACACTTGGTGTAGGAGTCTCAGTCCATGTCAGGTACTTTCCCCTCACGCCCACACTGACAAACTGACACAGAAACACATGCATGCAATCACAAATGTACCTGATATTCCCTTTCACACACTCATACTGAGTTACCGTGACTAATACCGTACCTCTTGGCAGGCACAGGCCGGGTTCAGAGGTCGCCTCTGTGTCAATAAACAAGGGAGCATGTGATTGGTTCTGCAATGAGTCAAAGCATCAATGTAGCCATCTTTGATTGTTTTAAACCTCACCAAGTACATCTGTCCTATCTCCTACAGAATGAAGATTGTAGAAGGAAAAAAAAGGCTAATTCTGGTTGGTTGGAATAACGTTGAGATGTATGTCATTTTAGAATGTTAGGAGAAAACTTTAGGATGATGGAGTTCTTTTATTTACTTGATATTACTTGGATGTGTCCATTGATGTGGGCTGAGTCCCCACTCTGACCCTGCTGATATCAAATCCTTTCCCTTTTAACCTGATGATGACTCTACATCCAGCCTGCTCAAAAAGACAGGTATAGTGTTTCTCCCTGAGCCTCACACTGCGCTTGACCCTGCCACATAGAAAACATGTTAGATAATGAGCCTCGGCCGGCCAGTGGGGCCAAGTCGCAGCGTTTGATCGGGAAAATCCTGCATAAGGCCAAGCTGGATGGAAATCTGATTAGTAACCTTGGTGACAAAGCAATAAGATCCACAAGGCTTTGCTTCAATCAGATGTGACAGGTTAAGATTTTGTCCGTTGCTGGAGCGCAGCAGGATCAACCCAGCCTTTGGGGCTGAGTTAGAGCATTAGATTAAGTGCCGCAGAGAGTAATTGAATGCATCAGCCGAGGGTGGTGGACAGAGCTCTGATCCTGGACCGATAACCTGAAGCACTTAACTAATTTAACTGTTCCTAATGCTTAAATGGCTCGTAATGACGCAATTTTACTTAAGAAACACTGATTGACTATGGTCAGGGTTGGAAGTACCTTTATAATTTTACAGAAGGTGTTGGGGTATTTGTTTATCTTTTTTAGAGTAAAGGCCAAGGTCAGGCAGTGGCCAACGACATCAGCAGTTTGAAGGCTGAAAGCAGATTCCAGTAGTCAGGAATTTCTTAGCATAACAAACATGTCAGACGTATTTAGCAGGCTGTGGCAGGTCACAAGCCAGAGCTGTGAGGTGTATATTGTTTCTGATTAGGTTTTTCTTCACTCATGGAGCTGCACTTTATAACAATTTATTTTACGTCATTAGAGCTTAAAACATTTGGCTTTGCTATTGCCATAAAAAATAAATCAGGTGGGCTACTTGGAAGCAAGCTTCTGATCTGTACTTTATCTGATCTATTTGTCTGTTTCCTTTTTTGTTTAGTTTCAAAAATATTATAATTAAAAAATAATTCAAACGAAACACCTCTTTTGCTTTCTTTGTATGTGTGAGCAACCACCAAAAAAGAAAAAAAAGCCAGCCCGTTGATAACTTTCCAGCCATCTGTGAAAAATGTAACCTTTCTGTCGCTCTCATGATGTCAGCAGGCTGTTGTGATCAGCGGGGGATTGAGCTAAAACGCTTGTGGCGGAGCCAAGGTAAACCGTTCCAAATGGAGGCGCGCCGCGGGAAAAGGGACACCATCGCAACAAAAGGAGTTGGATACGGATCGTTGTGCCTGTGCACCGTCCGCAGCTTGAGCCAATTATCAGTGTCATCTTGATCCAATTGAATCAATCTGAGGGGGAGAGTGAGGGAGGGGGTGCAGGGTGCGGAACGGGGTGCAAATATTGGTCAGATATCCTGAGGTAAATAACAACCTGTCATAACCTGCACCGACCAGCGATCTACCTACCAGAACCTGTTCACATTGCAATGGATGCATCATATAAAATTTGTATTTTTTTGGATAGGTCTCCTCTGTTCAGTTTGGTTTGTAAGTTCACCTAAACTCTGGTAAAGGACCAAACAAGCTTTCACCTGAAACTTCCAGGGTCTGCCTGTCCCTCGACACAAAGAGAGAAGTTTTTGCGTCTTGTATAAGTTTTACTAATATATAAGTGTTCTGAAAAATCCACAAAACACGCTTAAAGGAAAAGAAGTGCATGAGAAGGAAAGACAGGCCTCACAAGGGGTTGAAATATCCCGAAATCCATTGTGCGCAGAGAGTTCTTCTCCCAAAGCATTATGGGATTCGCTGTCACAGCGGCCTGCTGTCGCCATAGGCTGCCGCTACCCGACAGCAGCGACTAACAACAAAGATGGCGAAGGCACCATGCAGTGGAGGGGGAGTTACGTGACCGACGGAGAGTAAAAACTAATGAACTTCTGTTCAAACAGTCAGTTAACTGAGTTTGCTATAAAGTTCACTATATAGTCCCTGCTGTATGTGGACACAGTAAGCTTACACGAGTTAAGAGAACAGCACATTTTAAATAGAGCGTGCACGGGAAGAAATGGGCTTTTGCAGGCTCTTGCTTGCTTACACCCTTTACTTTTAAAGTGGAGAGGGCGGATCTTTGAAAAAATCCTCTGCAATACCTTTATTTTTATTTTTTTATTTTTTTTGAATAGGGACAAAGCACATTAATGAACATGAGTATAAAAACAAATGTAAATATGCCGGATTATAGCTGCAAAGGTAGTTTTCATCCGTAGTCCCTAGGCAGGCAAATACATAAGAAAGAACATTTAACATACAATATAAGCATCACTAGGAAATGTTAAGTGTTTAGTGGTTTTCATCCATAGTTTGAGTTGAGCTCTAAAGCTGATGAGTGTAGGGCTCTCCCGTATGTGCAGAGGAAGACTCTTCCAGATGTTAGTGGCTTTCCCAGAGAGAGTGTTCTGACCAAACGTTGTTCTTCTGTGAGGAACCTCTCGGTCTCCTCTGGAGGAGGCCCTGCTTCTCAGGCCACTTGAAGTCTTAAGTTTGAACAGATTAGACACAGGAGGCGGGGCTAGTCCATGTAGCGCTTTATAAATGAAGCATACATACTTAAAATTTATAAAATTTTCAAAATTTAAAAGATGTATTACATACATGGAAAGAATTAGGTTTTTGGTCAAACACAAAGAGATTTTTCGTACAGTGATTCAATTAATTTTAAATTGGTAACTGTGGTGAGAGACAAACTTGTGATGCGGTATTCAATGTGAGATAAAAGCATTGAGTGGAGAACAATTCTAGCAGCACCAAGTGTTAAAAAAGACCTGATTTGTTTAAAATGTTTAAGGTTAAATTTGACAGTATTGGCAAGTTTTAATGGGGCCATATTAACACATGCATGCTCCATATGATTACAGGTTAACTTCAGCGCTATAGTCACCTTCAATGACCTGCTAGCACCTGCTTCTCCGCCACCTTCTCAGGTCTTTTGCAGCCCCCTTCAGGTGTTCTTCCAGGATGTCACTGTAACTTTAACTCGGACTGTACTTCCTGTCTCTGCTTGTGGCTTCTGGGAGAGGACGCTGGCGCTGTCTGTTCGCCGCTTCTCCAGCCGCTTCTCCAAATCGCCAAGCTTTTAAGCAAACTTTATTACTTCTTTTAACCTTTTTACTACTTGGGGCCACTGACCAGTGGACCTTTTTCTTTTATTTAAATCAACTATTTTACTGACACCTTGAGGGCACCTCAGTCCACTGAGTGTTTTAAAAAAGGCCTTAAAACATTTCTTTTTAGCAAAACTTTTGGTCCTCCTTAGATGTTTCTTTTTTCTCTTTTAAAACAGATTTTATTATTTTATTTTATATTTTTTATTTCATTTTATATATACTTTTTTTATTTCTATGTATTTCTTTTTTAATGCTTTTTTAAATGCTTTTTTTTTTGTAGCACTTTGAAGCCTTTTGGTGAAAATTGCAGTATAAATTAAATGAATTATTATTTATTATTATTAACTAAGCATGATCCTTCCACTATTTTGTTTCACTATTGGGATATTGGTGTTTTTCCTGCTACATATACTGTAGGGTTTTGTATGCACATCAAAATAAAAGAAATCGGATGTCATCTAATAAAGTAAATGTGTCGCTTTGGCCGCAACATAGCATGGGAAATTTTTAAAGAAATATATGCATCTGTTGATAATTAGGTATTAAATGCAATTGAAGTAACAAGTCCTTACTTAGAGTGGCTGCCACATCTTAACAGATGCAGCATAACATAATATCAGAGAGTTAAAGGAGAAGTAAAAGGTCTAAGTTTGCTTTTCATAGATTTTCCAGCTGATTGGAAGTCCGTCCGTCTCCTCTGCATCCAGTCTGGCCATCTGTGTGGTTCATCAGTGCTGCACAACAAACAGCATTATTCCTCTGACCTTATTATGACTTTCTTTCATGCAAAATTCTCACCAAACACTGGCATTTAAATGTAATCTAAGTTATTTTTCACGAGTGCGTTTAATGCAAATACAAACAAAAATGGGGAATTTTACTTCCTCCTTTAGGAATCCCCATTAGTCTGAACCTATTTGGCTAAAAAGCTGTGACAGTTCATGCATTGTCATATAACCGCTGCCTTTCCATAGGCCACTGCTTGCTTTCTATTAACATAAAAGGAAGAAAAAAAAGCTCACCCACAGAAACACACTTGCTGACTAATCTGCGTCTCAATCTCCAGAAGTCTGTTGGAATAATTAGGGCTTGGAAAAAACAATACACACGACTAGCTCTGACTTTTCATCTAAAGCTGGGTCATGTTCCCAATTACTCTAAAACGTTGCAATGACATACTCTCTTGTTTTTAATGATAATATTTATATTATTTCAGTTTTAACCAGAGGAAGTGAAGATGATGCTCGCTGTAAACAGCAGTTGAGATTAAAGCAATGAAATAATCAAAATAAAACAGATTTTTTTTCTTACTTATTTGCATAAACGCAATCATCTGCATGCTTGTTTATTGATAACCCCATAGCTTGTTTATACATCCTATTACCATGGGTTGGCAGGTCTTTTAACAGTTGTTGCAGTAATTAACTTCATCCCCTACCCGCCTTGTCACGTCGCGGCAGCCCTGGGAGCTGATGTGTGCGTCCACAGGATGGTAGCCAATTATCTTGAGCCCACTCCGGTTTTCTAAATAAAAAAAATGGCCTCCCACCACTGTTGACCTTGGATCGGCTTTCCATTTCTTATTATTATTAGGTTATTAACACAAACTCCTGAAAGTATCTTTTAAAAGTCCAAAACAAATTTGATTAGGCCCCTTTACTCGCACTGCTGCAGACATACCTATCGCTGTCTAACTCCTGTCTGCTCCCTATTACATCTGACACTGAAGTCAGTGAGAGAAACCCTGGACCTGAAAGCTTATATCTCCCTGCACACTGGACGAGGCGGAGGGGGGTGCTGGATTTGCAGCACATTACCTCTTTATTGAATTAATTACGATAAGGATCATAGCTTTAAACGCGGGGTGAGGCGCGGGGCGTTCTTCGGCATGGATTGCTCGGAGCAATTTCTCTGTCGAAAACGACCGCGGAGGGGTTATTGGATCTGTCAGCCCTGAACTCTGTGGCATGGTAACCAGGTCCATAAGGTGAGCCAAGCCTGGGCACAGTTTGCATCGCTGATCTCTACATGCCTGCAACATGGGGAAATTTGTAGTACATACTGAATAAATAACGAGAGAGGAGAGGCAGACTGAAGCGGCTGGTGAGGCCTTGTTTTCATGGCGCCTTAATCTGAAAGCCCAAAGGGTCATGTGGGGTTGTGCCCTGGTCTCGCACCATATACAGCACCGGTAAGTGCAATGGAGCGTATCATTGTATTATGATGCTCCTTGAATGTTGCAAAGGGGTTTCTTTATATCTGCTCACTAAGCTCTTAATAGCTGTAAAAGATTGTGGTTAAAATAAGAATTGTATTATTTCTGTCTCAGAATGGGGTGGTGGCACTTAAGGAGATTTTTCTGTCTACTGAATAATTGCACAGGTCCACAGAAGTGCGTTGGAGGGTATGCAATTTCCTCGGCTCCTTCTACAGATAAGTCTAACAAGTATAAGGACCGCATTTTGGGGTCAAACATGAATTAGCGCAAATGAATCCCAGTAAATTATATTCAGAAAGGGTGTACTGATACCACCAGCAGGTGGCAGTAATGGGGGAAGAATAGCTTTAACTGACTGAGAGAACCTTTAAGGGAAAAGTCCGGTCACATTCAGAATTCAAGCTTCTGAAAGTACTTTAAATATGAAATTATTACATACTGTTCAATAAATTGTAAGTGTTTTTAATTAAGAGTAATTTCATTTGAATGTGCTTTATTGCAGGCATCCAAGTTCGACAAAGAACACTTCTGCCACCTACTGCATTGTGACATCACATTGCGGTATCGGCTGTTAATTAAGTCCCAGTGCTGTATTTGGTGTTTGTCCCTGTCACTACCTGATCCATCCCGAAAGCACGATGCGTTCTGCGCTTGCCCAATCAGATAATTTGTGCATGCGCACCAGATGTACATCCGGGTTGCCCTCAATTTATTTAGTTAAAAAGACCTAAATAATGTTTTTCCCTCAACAAAAACAGTAAGCTAACTACACTACAATGTGTTAAAGGTTAATAATGTATTTCCTGCTAAAATAAATGCCTTAATATCCTTTTTGTTTTATCACTCGTCTCTGCCCGATCTTCACCGGAAATGGGATCCTAAGCTACTTCCTGTGGCTAACTTTTTCGGCTTTGGATTTAAACATAAATCTAGTCTTTTTTTAGTTTGATGCTTTCATTTCGTTTTAACCTTATAGTATACAGTGCATGATCTAAAGAACGAAACAACTAGAATGCAGATAAACATGGCTTAAGCATATTTTTCCGGACTGCTTGGAGCATGTCCGATGATGACATCAGCGAAGCAGTTTAACGAAGAAAGCGTGAAAAGCTTTAAAATTGTCTCACAAAAGACATGAAGAAAATTTAAATTGTGTATTAGTGTTCTTTAGTGAGTTAAAGATATAAATATGTGATTTTATTAGATAATTACATTATTTATGGACACCTGGTTGTATATCTGTTTCCGCATGCACAGGAGGGATCGTGCTTCTGGGACGGATCGAGTTGTGACACCCACAAAGCACTATTATCCATGATGGCAACGACCAGTGAATTATACGAAGCCGAGAGTAACAGATTAATGATGTGCTTTTTCTCTTACCAGAAGTTCAACGGCAAATCCTCCCTCTTCAAGTTGGCAATACAACGACGAACCCATCCGTGGAGGATCAGGAATCAGAAAGGTGAATATCAATGGTGAAGTCCTCTGGAAATCTTCAATAATTGTTGTTGATTGCAGATGTGTCTAGTAGTTCCCATTGATTTCCCATTGAGAATGGCGCTAGGCTTCCCGCACCGTGAGTTGGTGGGGACACTCTAAGGGTGGGGGCTGATGGATCTACAGTCACTCGACACAAATATGATTTTAATAAAGGCAGAACTGAGCTTTGAATCAGTTACTTTGTTGATCAAAATGCAGGTGTGATTGAGTTTTAAAGGAAAAGTCCGGTCGACAAGGAATAATCAATGGATCATTATTTATACGTAAAACTAATAAGTTTCCGGTTAATTCATTAATTTAGTGTTAATCGGTAAAAAAAATAAAAACTACATATTTTCGTTGTGATCACTGAGTCTGGGAGCGGCCATTTTTAACAAATATACAAAATTAAATTAATTACAATTAATTAATTAAATACACCTCCCTCCTGCCATCTTCCAGCAGTGACGTCACGGTGCGGTAAGCCTAGCGCCATTCTCCCCGCTTTACAAGCAAAATCAATGGGAACTACTAGACACATCTGCAATCAACAACAATTATTGAAGATTTCCAGAGGACTTCACCATTGAAATTTGCGAGAGCTATACAAAGGGAAGCATCATCTCCTGGTCAGACCATGTAATTCACTAACCTGACTCCGCCAGATGGATTTGCTCCGCATATCCATCTGGAAACCTTCTGTTGAAGTAATTTTGGGAAGGGGCGAAAATACTGGTTAGCTGATTGGTCTATGTTGGTGATAGACGGGCCAAATAAACCAATCAGATCAATGAAGCACATGACGTACTAACAGAGCGACGACGAAAACACAACCACAAGCCAGGCTACTCTTGCCGAAACCAGTCGGGAGAAGAGCAAAAACACCTTTTCCTCTGAGAAAAGCCTCCAGAGCAGTGTTTTGCTCTTCTTTCAGTGAAGAAATACTCTGTAATTCCGATAAAACTTGCTCGATAGCCACGCTAACGCTAGTTTCATCGGCTGAAGCCGCCATGTTCCTTAGACTGAACTGTCGCGCTTCTCGTTGCATCACACCTCAACCCGCCTCAAAGCCAACGCTGATTGGACGTTTGTTTGGTGAACGGCTCCAAATTTTCTTTAACGAGAGTCTCCAGACTGATCTGCGAGTGAAACCTTGAAAGCTCGAGAGATCAGGATGGTCTCACGAGGCTAGTAATTCAATGGAATGACAAACACCAGATACAGCACTGGGACTTGATCAACAGCCGATACCGCACCGTGACGTCACAAACCGGTAGGTGGCAGTAGTGTTCTTTGACAAACATTGATGCCTCCAGTAAAGCACATTCACATGAAAATTATTCTTAATTAAAACCACACATATATTGAACAGTATGTAATAATTTCATACTTAAATTACTTTCAGAAGTTTGTATTTTGTATTTTGTATTGTGAGCAGACTTTTCCTTTAATGTTTTCAGCGACCACCAGCGTTACCTTTCAGTCATATACTGGTCATTAGCTGCAGGGCTGTATGTACGTAGGGTTGGGAGTTAAATATGTGCAGATGTATCATAATATTTTCACTCCAAAAAAAAGCAGCTTTGAGGCCCAATAACCTGCAGCTGAATCAGCGTGCTGCCCCACCACACCAGGACCTTTCTGAACACAGCTATCTGGAGAATGTATAGAATCCAGGAAAAGTTCTTTCTATGCTTCTTCATAGAGTTGTGTTTGATTAACCTTCCAATCATTGTTCTTTACACCGTTGCTTTCTTCTGTGACGGATCAACCTTAACATCCTCGATGATTTCAGACAGGCAGTTTAGAGGGCTACTGATCTAAAAAAAAGCAATGCTCCCAACATCTGCCGTCATACTAACAGATAGGATAGTGAGGGGATGAGATGCAGTTACAGGTTTATACAGCTGGTCTTTGTTTAGCTGGTTGACATTTAGGGCGGGGACGAGGGGGACTAATTCCTAAACAAAACGATGTAACGCACACACACAAAAAAAAACAAAATAAAAGCTTTTAACAAGTGAAGCTATTTAAAAAGTTTTTTAGATTACTATAACTTTACTGTGGTTGTAATGTTGCATATAAGAGCAGAATGTGAGCAAAAGGATAAAATCAAGGCGGGGAAAATACAATAAAAACCTCAAACACCAGACGTCATTTAGACTAAATCTGGTTTTTAGGCCAAATCTGGTCGGACCCTCATGGTCTGGATTAAAATTTGACCAAACACATGCAGGGGCGGCTCTAGATGGGGGGCCAGAGGTGGCCATGGACACCCTTAGCCAATCATTGGCTACCCTGTGACCACCCATACCATTGTTTTCGGCCTCTAACACAGACGGTCTCCTTTCTATCTCTTCTTTCTTTCATATTTTCTCTTTTTTTTTTCTTTTTTCCTTTTTCTTCTTCTGTTTTTCTGCTCTATTTACATTGCAGTGTCCATATAAACTGTAAAACTCTTTGCATAATTATAATAAAGCAATTTATATGCATGAAACAAGTGCAGCAATATGGCAATTGCCATATTGCTGCACTTGTGAAAGTAAAGTCTGTTGGGCTCTTTTCAGTGTTGGGCACGTTACTTTGAAAAAGCAATTAGTTATAGTTACTAGTTACTTCTCCCAAAAAGTAACTGAGTTACTAACTGAGTTACAATAAAAGTAACTAGTTACTAGTAAAAGTAACTATTGCGTTACTTTTGCGTTTCTCGCCCCCCGTAACCCTCACCACCCAGCCCCCACCTTCTCGCCGTGTGTTTCCAAAGCCAGCTGAATAGTGCGGACGACAAAGACAAGAACCTGCAGAGAGTTTAGCATTTATTGCAACTCAACTTAAATGACATCAGGGGGGAACGCCATGTGAAGTTTTTTAACAGGGCATTCAGATCTCGTGAAATTAATAACTGGGGATGTATAATTCTGAACTCCTGTGTGTTTGGGTTGTTATAGATACTGCAACATCTATCTATCATCTATCTATCTAGATCTACACTCTGTGTGTGACATAAAATATGGATCACCATCCCTGCCACAAAGGCCATCAAAAAATGTTTAAAATTAAAAAGTACAGTAGGTTGAAAAGGCAGAGTATCCATCCATCCATCCATCCATCCATCCATCCATCCATCCATCCATCCAGATTTCTCCCTTTCTCCATATAGGCTAATGATCGTTCCCGCTCTCCATAGTTCTCCTGTGGCGCGAGCACAGGGCGACTGTTGCGCGCCTTTAGCGAGCATGCGCGTTTCCTGTCGCTTGCATGGTGAATCGTGCCGCCTGCGCTGTGCGGAGATGCAGGGGGAACCGTATGTGATGGGGAAATGCAGCTCGACGTAACACCGGTATTTACATGTGGAAAACGCTGTTTTGCTGCTGGATCCTCCTCACTCTCCCTCTCTCTGTGTGTGCTGTACGTTAACACCCGCCAGCAGAAACACCCACCTACCCAACTGACAGAGGGAATCTCCCTATACATCAGCCATTCTCATCCTCCCCTCTCTCATGACAAGGAGCGCACCAGTCCTATCATGAAAAAAGGTTCATTGTGCGACCTGAGTAACGCGCAGTACCGGGGTGTGTCGGCAATGGTAACTGCGTTATAGTTACAAAGTAATAAGTTAGATTACTCGTTACTAAAACAAGGTAACGGCGTTAGTACCTTTTTGGGTTTTAGTCGACTAAAACAATCAAATGTAGTAATGACTAAAATTGGACTAAAACTAATAGCTTTCATTCTGAAGATGAAAATGATGACTAAATCTAAGATGGCTGTCAAAAACAACACTTTACCCGAATCAATATTCAGCCAGAGAGTGGAACCTTTTGCACTCAACTTAACGAAAAGCCTCTTTCATTTAGAATTAGCTCATTATCACTGAATCTTAAGCCCAGCTGACAATATCTCTTTCTGTGGCTGACTCTCACTTTTGGACTCTTATTCTGCCATCTGCATCTTTTTTTAACATGTTTCTAATGATTTCTCAAATTTTACATTTTTTAAATTTTGCACATTTTTTTCTTCCTGGAAAGAAAAGGTGGTAGAGTTGTGATTTCAATACTGAGTCTATTTATTGCTGGGGTCTTCTAAGGAAGAGGAATAGTGCCACTGAAAAAACAAAAACAAACAAAGTTAACTGATTTTTAAATTTTATTTAAAGTCAGAATTCTGAGAAAAAAGTAAGAATTCTGAGAAAAAAGTCAGAATTCTGAGAAAAAAGTAAGAATTCTGAGAAAAAAGTCTGAATTCTAGATTAAAGTCAGAATTCTGAGATTAAAGTCAGAATTCTGACTTTTTTCCCATACAAAACTGAAAAAAAATGTAAAAATCTGTTAATTTTTTTTTTTCAGTGGCCCTAATCCTCTTCCGTATTCTTCTGCCTCCTTGTAACTGTTTTATTTTTAATTCCTCATTCATCCACATGACCACGCAGCTCTGGTATTTATATTTTTGCTCACTTGTCACCTCTTTATTTGTTGTGCTATGGTACAGTTAATGTTTCTGATAGAGATAGGAGAAACAAGAAAAGCTCTTCTTAAAATGTTTTGTGTTTATTTTGTTATCCTTCCCTCACCGTCTTTCCCTTCATCTGTGAGAGGCGTACATAGTCGAATCTTTATCTGCTAGCCAAGTTTACACTCCGGAGAGAGAGTATTCAGACAAACAGTTTTGCTGTCTTTAACGTAAACACCACCACTTAGATAGACCAAATATTTACCTTCTGCCCCTGTTCATCCCTCTGTTCAGATCCACAGAGCCACACGCCGACTGATGCATATTGCGACTAGTTGTATCAATAATTCTGCAGAAATATGAGCATTTTTTACATGTTTTTGGATGAACTTGTGGAGAAAATAATTAAGACAGAATCTCCATTCATGTTTATTTAACATCAGTGATAAATCAGTGAATATAAATATTTGTTTTCTTCCAAATTTCACTTGAGTCTCTTATATAGAAGCAGATGATTTTAAAACGGTCCTGACAGATGCATTCATACATACACTTATTCACACACACAGATCACAGTGGGTCATCGGCTGTTTGTTTTCATACTTGTTTCAAAAATAATAAAACTCTCTCTTGCACTCTCAGCTTGTGCACACACACACACACACGAACACACACACACACACATGTTGTGTTACAATATCCTTGTGGGGACCTTCCATTGACTTCCATTCATTTCCCACTAATTTATATGGCCTAACCATGACCCTTGCCCTAACCCTAACCATTACCGACACATATCTATCCCTAAACCTAACCTAAACTCAATTCACACCTTAGTCCTAAACCTAACCCCCACCAGTTGTTGGTCCCCACAAGTACCTATGAGTCCCCAAAATGTAGCATATTCCTAGGAAATTGTCCCCACCAGGTATTAAAGACATGGCCACCCATACACACACACGCACAGAGTGATTCTCACAGACGGCCTTTAAAAGCTCCTGACGGGGAGGGACATGCTTGGGTTTAAAGAGCCAATGCACTGATTTACACTTCAACACTTTTGCAGATAAGCTGACTTTTTTACAGGAGCTACTTTTAGTTCTTTCCAGTGAGTGTGTGTGTGTTGAGCTCTCAATGCTCATTGTGTTGGTGTGTTTGTTTAGGGGCACCGCTTTTGTTTGCCCCATCATTCTCTTCCTGTGACTTGTGCGTAATTTGGGTACGAGTCCAGACGAAGTTCGCTCGTCACTTTGTCCGTGTCCGTCTGAGTGGATCTGACAGGTCTTCCTGGGCTCTACAGTGGAAGTTATCGTGGTTTAGCCAAGGGCGTAGGTTTGATTTCAACTTTGGTAGGGACACTATTGGTATTCAGTTGTATTGGTCTGATGTCATTGGTCCTTTGCAAAAATATGCATGCTCCTTTTTATGCTTAATGTGAGCATCAGGGCACATTTTTTTTAAAGAAAACAGCAGCATTTCTTCCTACATTTATACAAATCTTATAAGCGCTACACACACTAGATGCTGTTTATCAATGTTTAAAGCATCACTGGCTCTCACGAATGTGGAATTAGGACTTTTTCCGCTTTGAAAAGGTTTGCATTTAAAAATACCAGCGACTAAGTCAGTGTCCATTTAACCACATATAGTCTAAATAGGTCTGTTTTATGTGGATTTATCCTGTTTTCTTTTGAAGATATAGAATTGTGCAGAAGTAAACAGAGGTAAACACCACTCTTATTTATTATCTAATATGCTCGCTATGTATCATGCAAAATAATACATTTAACGGACGGCAAATAAATGTATTGTACTTACATGAGCAATGGAACTATAAGAGGAACTGACACTGAGCATTTTGAAATATTAACTTCACTATACAAGTTGGTCTGTAGTTATTCTGGGGCTGAAACAATTTATCGTATTAACAGATTATTTGAATAATCGTCAACTAATTTAGTAACTGATTAATCATTAACTGGAGTATAGGGCCACTAAAAAGTGCCTTTAGCCGACAGAGCGGCCCACTTAGAGCAGGAATTATACCAAGATTGTAAAAAATATGTAAACTTTTTGCATTTAAGATAAAAAAAAAATTTTTTGTTTGTCAATATTCTCCATCCAGAACTCCTCAAGAGGAAACGTTTCTGTTCCACCTCGTTTCATTTCGTAAAATATCTTCTTAAAGGAGCCTTTGGCTATCTGATTAAAAGATAAAATAAAAGAAACTTAAATTTCTCAAGTTCCGCAAATCCACACTGGAAAAAATCTAAATCTAGATAAGTAATTCTTTCTTAAAATAAGTGCGTTTGTTCTTGGATTGAGGAGGTAAAAGAGACATTGTGCCAATGGAACAAGACAATTTACACTTAAAATAAGAAAACACAATTGATTTGTCTTATTTCAAGTGCATATTATCTAATTATCTTATTTTAAGAGTAAAAATACTCATTCCATTGGCAGATCATGTGATTTACATACTGTACTCAAATTAAGGGTAAATACACCTAATTTAAGAAATATTGACCTATTTCTAGATTGCTTTTGTAGTGCAAAAACTCTGTCCTGCTTCTTTACAGTAGTGCAATAAGAAGCTTTCACCTGTTTTAGCATAGATAATATTTAGTTTTTTAATTTAGAAACATGTTATTCACACCCAATTATTGGTAGGGACAAATAGGACGGTCCAAAATGTTGGTAGGGACATGTCCCTATGGTCCCTATGCAAACCTACGCCCATGGGTTCAGCTGTGGATGGACTGGGGTCTGTTTGCCTCCATTTAAACGGGTCAGACGGTGGCGTTCCCAACCTCACCAAGTCTGGAAATAAGGAAAAACGGCTTAGTAGTTCCTGAATAACATGAAAATGAAATAAAAGACCATCAATTTTCTTACTGACTCATTAAAGCAGACAGAGCCACCTCATTCATTGCATATCAGCTTCATTTTTATACCTACAGTTTATGTCCAGGCTTCATCTGTATGAGTGTCATAATAACTGTGCTTTGAGTGATTTATTTGAGCATTTCTTTTCATAAGAAAGCGGGATTTTATCAGATAAACTGCAACTTTGTCACACAAGTTCAAATGTATTTATGTTCTTTTTTTTTTAACCCATTCAGTGAGACATTTCACATTCAGCCTCAAACCAGTGAAAAGGTAAATTATTAAAACTTTTTAAAAAGTAAATCTTGTTTGCTGTTTAAGCACTGCACTGCAAAGACGATCTCAAAATGAGTAAAAATGTCTTAAATTGAGTGTATTTACCCTTAATTTGAGCAGGTAGATGATTTGCCAATGGAATGAGTATTTTTAACTCTTAAAATAAGCTATCTAGATGTTATGCACTTGAAATAAGACAATGCAATTGTTTTTTCTTGTTTAAAGTGTAAATTGTCTTGTTCCATTGGCAAAGTGTCTCACTTCAATCCTTAATTCAAGAAAAAATGACTTATTTAGATTTTATGTTTTTGCAGTGTGTCATCTCTTGCCAAATGTCAATTTCTTGGATTTGCTGTTTATTGTTCATATTTTCTAAATAAACCTCTAAACTTTTCTCCTGAATCCTGAGTGTCTTCTGCATGTGGGCTAAATCAATAACACCATGACAGGCTCAGGGTCAGGAGTTTGCTGATTTATCTTTAAATCAACCAAAAAAAAAAAAAATTTAAGAAACTGAAAATAAATCTGTGTGACCCATTTAACTCTGAAGAGCCAAGGTTTTAGCAAAAACATCAATTTGACTCAGATGAGTGAATGGCTTCCAAGCCGGCCTTTTATTTGAGCACATTAGCCAAGTTTGCACTATTTCATTAGCATGCTCACACGTTGTTTCTAGTGCATTTTCAGATTTGTATCTTTTCCCACACTTCTCTGTCTTACTTGTAGTCAAAATCGACTGACTCAACCATTAAATAACAGTGTCTCATCCCCTCGGCTCTCTGCACTTACTATTCAGCAGCACCAGTGTCATGCTAAAAAAATGCCAAAGCTAAAGTTGCGCTTATTAATTAGCAGCTTTTTGAATGCATGTATCTCCCGTGAGATACTTTAGGGCCCTGTCACACCTCGCTGATTTAGCCAGCGTACGCTTGACGTCCCAGAATCTTCTAAAACGCTAGCATACGCTGCACTCTCTATGCATTTTTACAATTTTGGGCGTATACATAGCATATTCATAACAAGTCCTGTGCATTTTTCCAGCATATTTTACAGCCTAACTTATGCATAACGCACAGCAATGTAATGCATTACCAAGCATCAGTTAAAGCTGCTCCTGAGGGATGAAATCTGGAGGAGAACTGACTGCTTCCTCCTGTGAACTAACCTGACTCAACCAGATGGATTTGCTCCGCATATCCATCTGGAAACCTTCCGTTGAAGTAATTTTGGGAAGGGGCGAAAATACTGGTTAGCTGATTGGCCTATGTTGGTGATAGACGGGCCAAATAAACCAATCAGATCAAGGAAGCATATGATGTAACAGAGCCACAACGAAAACTCAACCACAAGCCAGGCTACTCTTGCCGAAACCAGTCGGGAGAAGAGCAAAAACATCTTTTCCTCTGAGAAAAGCCTCCAGAGCAGTGTTTTGCTGTTCTTTCAGTGAAGAAATACTCTGTAATTCCGATAAAACTTGCTCGATAGCCACGCTAACGCTAGTTTCATCGGCTGAAGCCGCCATGTTCTTTAGACTGAACTGTCGTGCTTCTCGTTGCGTCACACCTCAACCCGCCTCAAAGCCAACGCTGATTGGACGTTCGTTTGGTGAACGGCTCCAAATTTTCTTTAACGGAGAGTCTCCAGACTGATCTGCGAGTGAAACCTTGAAAGCTCGCAAGATCGGGATGGTCTCACGAGGCTACCTGTGAACCCCTTTTATATCAAAACACTGCCAATACGCCATTATACAATAGCTGGAAGTTAGAAACACGTCAAATACTTTGATATGCGTTGGAGAGAATTTCTTGATAAGTTACGCACAAGTTACTCATAGGTTTTGGATAATCTAGACGCCATGACCTATGAGTAACTTGCACTCAAGGTATGTCAATGATCAGATAACTTACCAGTAACTTACGCCGCACGTATGGCACACGTCAGGAACTTACCTACCGATGTTCTACCTAATTGCCGTAAGTGCACCTGTGCCAGCGTGTTTCAGTTTACTGCGGCATACTTCAGCTTGCTCATAACTTATCCAATGTATGCCAGCTTTTTTGCCTGATTTTTCGTTCGTCAGGCACGCGCTGGTCTAAATCGTCAAGATGTGACAGGAGCTATACCAGTTTAGGGGTAGAAATTTGGTCAATGTGCATTATTCAAACTTTTGGTTTAAACTAAAAGGCCTTAATAATTACTTCAGACATCAGATTCAACCTAAGAGCAAGCTACTTTAAAACTGCTATTTCTAAAGTAAATGATAAGAAAAAGATTTTTGTATATTTTATCTTAAGATGTTAATAATTTGGGCTCTTTTTATACCTTAAGAGGGCAACATATCCTGGGAGAGACATCTCATAAAATCCACATTACTGAATATTTATATACACTTATATACATAAGTACTCTCCTATCTGCTTTCCCTGCCTCCTTTTTCGGACGTCAGGATCTGATCCAGCATGGATAAAGACACTTTTTAGAAAAGTAAAAAAAAAAGAAGTAAAATCTGGGATTCACATGGAAAATAATAGAATAAACTGTATTTTTCTAGATGGTTGTTCATTTGCATAGTTGCTCTTAAATACACACATTCTCAGAAAATAACGTTTTTACCATATTAAATAAATTTAAAGCTGACTAATAGGTTCCCCATTATTTAACTGGCACATTATTATTTTTAGATTGTGACACAATATTGGACCATGAAAAACACAGATTTGCCTTCACAGAGCCTCAGAAGGGCAAGATTTATGTACAAGAATAAAAATGTACATGAAATTATGTTTTGTTTTTATAAAGTGTTTTTATGATGTTTTTGCTGTTGGCATTCATATAAGTATACTGGTATATAAGTAAACTCCAATGTTTTTCAAGCCAACGTTATGGGTATCGTCGTGGACGAAGTTCATCTAACTTCCAAATGGTAACAGATCATCTGACTGTCTGATTTAGTAAATAACTCGCAATGTCGTGATATTAATCCCATGTTGTAAACATAGCAGTGGCGGCCGGCCCATAGGGGGCGCTGGGGCACCGCCCTCCATGATAAGAAGAGAGAAACGTAAAATATATTTTTAGAAATTAACTCATAAATGTCAGTTTTACTCTCTAGAGTGTGTATCTATAAGCAAAACAAATTATATAAATTACATTTCCCTACCTACTGTCATTCATTTGTGGATTTCCACAGACAGACTCCTACCGTCTCTGTCTTGCGGCTGTGATCAGACTGGCCCACATTTGCAGAGAATCTGCCAATCATGTACTATTGCTAGGTGAATTTAATAATTTAATGGCCAACCAGCGTCTCAGAATTTTATGGTCTTGGGGCTCTGAAAATACTGCCCTTTAACAGGCTTCTGCACCCAATGCGCAGGTGCAGACAATTAGAGGGATGATGGCGAACGTAACGAGCGAGATGCAGCTTCCACCAAATTCGGTGAGATCCTTATTTATCTACCCGTTTGCCAGAAGAACATCCCTGTTGTAGGGATGAAAATTTCATGTCATGGTTATTGTGACTGTGACGAATCCTCCTCCTCACTTAAAATAACCTCTAACTTTGCGTGCCACACACACATTCCTGTTATACTGTGCTTGTGAGGACCAATACACTCGCGCTGAGCCCAGTGGCTCCATTAACTTAAAACACACAAGCTGTTCCTGGTTACCTGCTGGCGTATTGAGGGTGCACACTTAATATTTCAGTGGGGTTAGCCGTGTGTGTGTGTGTGTGTACGTGTTTATCCTACGGGGACTGGTCATCTTCAGTCTGGCGGCGTCTTTGCTGAGTTCAAACCCAGTTTGGTGTAATTGAATAAGTCAATGAATCTGTGTAAAGGAATTAAGTTGTAAAAATTATTTGTTTTTATATATCAATTGTTTGTGGAGGTAATATATGGACAAAACTGATTTATGAGAAGAAATCAGAAATAAGAGAGCCTGTAGGGGCTTAAACTATTTAATGAGGGCTGTGGGAAGAAGAGCAGCCATTTCTGTTTTCTGTTTCTTTGTTACATTGCTGGTAACTGGAGGGAGGCTGAGGCCCAGAGGATCTTGTATATGTTTAGTTTCTTTTGCACCCTGTTTTGAGTTTTTGAGCACAATAAATCACCAACACAGGTAACCCGACTGAGCCTGGATTCTTGGAGGCCAAAGAACCCCGTCACAGTGACCAAAATCATCACTGTTACTGTTATTATATAGTAAATTAAATCATTACTGTTAAATTGTATTTCATTTCCAATTGTTTATTTGAATTCTTATTCCGGATTAGTTGGAGACATACACTAGGCTATATCAGCCCCACCAAAAATATTTTTCACCAGCCGCCACTGAAACATAGTAGGTAACGTTGTACGTTTGAGGTCGGGAAGTTTAACATACGTCACGCACTCCGTTGCTCTTATTGGTTGTAGGTCTATCCAATTGAGTGCAGAGGCATTTTTTTTCCTGGTTCATTCGAAACACGCCCCATAATCACAGCTCCATGGAGCAGTATCAGACTCATATAGCAGAGTTGTAGTTTAACACACATCTCTGCAGCTTCTCTACTGTTACCCACTCTTTACTCCATCCAGACAGTGTCTTGCCCACGACCAAAATCTAATAAATTAGCAAAGATTCCCAAAGAAGTAAATCATGATAATCTAATTAAAATCAAAATAACTCCAATTGGGGAAAAAGTTAAAACAATTAAATGCGGTCTGTTTAACATAAGATCGCTTTCCTCTAAAAGTCTGCTAGTTAATGACTTGATTTGTGATAATCACATTGACTTGTTTTGCCTTACAAGTCAGCAAGAGGATTATGTGAGCATAAACGAGGCAACTCCTTCAAGCTATTTAAATTTTCACATACCCAGAAGTTCTGGGCGAGGAGGAGGAGTAGCAACAATCTTCCAGTCTGACTTACTGATTACTCCCAAAACAGTTAATACCTACAACTCTTTTGAACATTTAACCCTTAATTTCCCTCATCCAAATTTCAAGGCAAGAAAACCTCTTCTTCTTGTAACTTTGTATCGTCCGCCAGGTCCTTACTCTGAATTTTTAGATGAGTTTTCAGAGTTCCTTTCTGATTTGGTATTAAATACTGACAGGGTCATCATAGTGGGAGATTTTAACATCCATGCTGACATTGAAGGCGATAGCTTAAGAGCAGCCTTTAATGCTATCTTAGACACTATTGGCTTTGTTCAAAATGTGAATAGTCCCACACATTCTCATCTTCATACTTTGGATCTTGTGCTGACATACGGCATAGAATGTGAAGAAATAACAGTATTTCCTCACAACCCTGTCCTCTCTGACCACTTTCTAATAACCTTCAGGATTACTTTAACAGAGTTCTCCTCCCCCAAAAGAAGGTTCAATTTTAGTAGATCTTTATCAGATAGTGCAGTTATAAATTTTAAAGAATCGGCTTCACTTTCTCTCTCCTCTGTGTCGCTGAGCAGTGCTGCAGAGTGCAAAAGTATAGCTTATTCCCCTTCACAGGTTGATGAT
The DNA here is from genome assembly GCA_030533445.1 of Cyprinodon diabolis. Classification (NCBI taxonomy): domain Eukaryota; kingdom Metazoa; phylum Chordata; class Actinopteri; order Cyprinodontiformes; family Cyprinodontidae; genus Cyprinodon; species Cyprinodon diabolis. Next base: position 3,423,580 of record CM060079.1, read on the forward strand.
TTTGTTGATGGGGTTGCTAGTTCTCTGCGTACTGCCTTAGACAACGCAGCTCCTTTGAAAATGAAAACCGTTAAAAATAGAAAGCTTGCTCCTTGGTTTAATGCAGAGCTGCGTACTTTGAAGCAAAATGCTAGGAAACTGGAGAGAAAATATCGCTCCACAGGCCTGCAGGAGTCCTTCCTAGTCTGGAAAAATGGTTTACTGCTGTATAAGAGGACCCTTTGTAAAGCAAGAGCAGCATACTTCTCCTCATTAATAGAGGAGAATAAGAATAATCCTAGATTTCTTTTTAATACAGTTGCCAAACTCACCCAGAGCCATAGCTCTGTTGAACCGTCCATTCCACCTGCTCTTAACAGCAATGATTTTATGGGATTCTTTATAAATAAGATTGATCTTATTAAAAATAAGATCATAAGCACTCCTCTATCCGCGATTGTACCTGAGGTAGTCATGGAATCTGAACCGGGTTTAGACTGCTTTGATCCAGTTGAACTTTCTGAATTAGCAAAATTATTGTCTTCATCTAAGCCTTCAACTTGTATGTTAGATCCAGTTCCAACCAGGTTATTTAAGGAGGTATTCCCTTTGATCTCCTCCTCCATTTTAGATGTGATTAATCTATCTCTGTTACAGGGATATGTACCTAAAGCTTTTAAGGTTGCTGTAATTAAACCTCTGCTTAAGAAACCGTCTCTTGACCCAGATGACTTGGTTAATTATAGACCTATATCCAATCTTCCTTTCTTATCCAAAATTCTTGAGAAAGTAGTTGCCAAACAAGTTTGCGACCACTTACACCATAATGAACTTTTTGAAGAGTTTCAGTCTGGCTTTAGAGCTCATCATAGCACTGAAACAGCTCTGGTGAAAGTCACTAATGATATTCTCATGGCCTCAGATAATGGACTTGTATCTGTGCTCGTCCTGTTGGATCTTAGTGCTGCATTTGATACAGTTGACCATAATATTCTTTTAGAAAGACTTGAATATGTTGTTGGAATTAAAGGAACAGCACTAGACTGGTTTAAATCCTATCTATCTGATCGAATTCAGTTTGTTTATGTTAATGATAGATCTTCAACACACTCAAAGGTTACCTGTGGAGTACCACAGGGATCAGTGCTAGGACCAATTCTCTTTACTTTATACATGCTCCCAATTGGTAGAGTTATTAGACAGCATGGGATTAATATCCACTGTTATGCTGATGATACCCAGCTATATCTGTCTATAAATCCAGATGAAGCTAACCCATTACATAGATTACAAGCATGTCTTGAAGACATAAAAACCTGGATGACTCTTAACTTTCTGCTTCTGAATGCAGACAAAACAGAAGTTATAGTCTTTGGACCAGAGTCTCTGAAAAAGAAGCTGATTAGCCAGTCACTTCATTTGGATGGGATTAAACTGATTTCAGATAATAAAGTAAAAAATCTTGGTGTTATTTTTGATCAGGACCTGTCATTTAAATCCCAGATCAAAGAGGTTTCTAGAATTTCCTTCTTTCATCTGAGGAACATTGCAAAAATTAGAAATCTCCTGTCCAGGGGTGATGCTGAGAAACTAGTCCATGCATTTGTTACTTCAAGGCTGGACTATTGTAATTCTTTACTATCAGGAAGTCCACAAACTGTAGTTAAAAGCCTTCAGCTGATCCAAAATGCTGCAGCCAGAGTTCTGATGAAAATTAAAAAGAGAGATCATATCTCTCCTATCCTGGCTTCTCTTCATTGGCTTCCTGTTAAATCAAGAATAGAATTTAAAATCCTCCTTCTCACATATAAAGCCTTAAATGGCCAAGCTCCATCTTATATCAGAGATCTGATTGTTCCTTATGTTCCTAACAGAGCACTTCGCTCTCAATCTGCAGGTTTACTAGTGGTTCCTAGAATTTCTAAAAGTAGAATGGGAGGCAGATCTTTTAGTTATCAGGCTCTTCTCCTGTGGAACCAACTACCAGTTTTAGTCCGTGAGGCAGACACCCTGTCTACTTTTAAGACTAGGCTTAAAACTTTCCTTTTTGATAAAGCTTATAGTTAGGGTGGCTCAGGTTATCCTGAGCTCTCTCTCTATAGTTATGCTGCTATAGGCTTAGACTTTTGGAGGACATAGGGACCCCCATTTCATCATTCTGCTTCATTCTCTCTCTGTTCTCCTATTCTGCAGAATCTGTTTGTTCAATCTCTAACCTTCTGCTCTCTCTGCTTTTCCTCAGAGTAGCTTTGCCTCGTCTATTCCTGTTTGGCTGTGACGTCATCCAGGAAAGAAACATCAGCTGTGCTGCTTCCATCAACACCCTTGTTTGTAGATGTTGGAGATCGGCCTGTCTTCCAGTGTGGTCCTGTTTCTCTGGCCGTGGCTGGGTGGATGTGCTCTCTTCATCCTCTGGCATGTGAGCTGCCTTGGAGCTCGTCTGCCAGGCTGTGTGTTTCCTGGACGGGGCCACCTTTTACAGCTGCTTTTTGTATCTCTGCTTCTGTCTCCTTGAACCCCAGTGGGCCTCAGCAGATGGCCGCTCACACTGAGCCTGGTTCTGCTGGAGGTTTCTTCCTGTTAAAAGGGAGTTTTTCCTCTCCACTGTCGCTACAAGCATGCTTAGTGTGAGGGATTGTATTTGAGTTAATGAGTCAATGCAATCAACTGGTTTTCCTTAGATAGAAAACTTTGTATCAATTTGACTGTATGATCTGGCTGAACTGTAAAGTGCCTTGAGATGACATGTGTTGTGAATTTGGCGCTATATAAATAAACTGAATTGAATTGAATTGAATATTCTGACTAGAATTGAGTAGAACTACGTCAGGCTAATTTTTCCCTCCCCCCAGATTGGGAAACATCCCAACCTGGCAACAATGCACATAAGACAGGAAACGTTAGTCTTTAGATGCAAAACCCCATCATGCACCCCAATATATTTTTGCAAAATATTCAAACATATATTCACCAAATATAAGAGGAACATCGTAGTTTGCTTTAAAGAAACCATTTTAGTTTTATTATAATTTAGTTTGTTGCAAGGATTTTACAGTTTGAAGAAATAGAAAATTACACCATTCCGTAAAAATTCAAAAAATATCCACTGGACTTGGTTTTCAAGATTTGAAGACGTTTCGCCACCTCTCCAGGAAGCTTTCTCAATTCAAATGTCTGGATCCGCAGTGAGTTTGAGTCTTTATGTCGACAAGGCCTTGTATTGCTTGGAAACATGCAAATGGTAACCGATGAATGGGTCGTTTAGTTCCATCGTTAGCCTGTAATATCTGAACCTGTCTATGATTCTAGGGGTCGGTCGTTAAAGGGGGGATTGCCATTAAGGGGGGGATTGTCTCCTGTAATACCTGAAACCTGTCTATGATTGATATGAGTTTGGTGATATCACAAAACCCCCCACCCCATCACAGAGGAACGAGGGACCTACCCGCTCCAGCCGGTGAACAATACCTCCTTAACGACCGACCCTTAACAATCATAGACAGGTTTCAGGTATTACAGGAGACAATCCCCCCCTTAATGGCAATCCCCCCTTTAACGACTGACCCCTAGAATCATAGACAGGTTCAGATATTACAGGCTAACGATGGAACTAAACGACCCATTCATCGGTTACCATTTGCATGTTTCCAAGCAATACAAGGCCTTGTCCATATAAGACTCGAACTCACTGCGGATCCAGACATTTGAATTGAGAAAGCTTCCTGGAGAGGTGGCGAAGCGTCTTCAAATCTTGAAAACCAAGTCCAGTGGATATTTTTTGAATTTTTACGGAATGACTATGACCTGGATGACTGAGAACCTTCATCAGCAAAATTACACCATATGCTAACCGTCACAAGGATGTGCATGAAAAGGAAGGGCTACATACACTCACCGGCCACTTTATTAGGTACCCCATGCTAGTAACGGGTTGGACCCCCTTTCACCTTCAGAGCTGCCTCAATTCTTCGTGGCATAGATTCAACAAGGTGCTGGAAGCATTCCTCAGGGAGTTTGGTCCATATTGACATGATGGCATCACACAGTTGCCGCAGATTTGTCGGCTGCACATCTATGATGTGAATCTCCCGTTGCACCACATCCCAAAGATGCTCTATTGGATTGAGATCTGGTGACTGTGGAGGCCATTTGAGTACAGTGAACTCATTGTCATGTTCAAGAAACCAGTCTGAGATGATTCCAGCTTTATGACATGGCGCATTATCCTGCTGAAAGTAGCCATCAGAAGTTGGGTACATTGTGGTCATAAAGGGATGGACATGGTCAGCAACAATACTCAGGTAGGCTGTGGCGTTGCAACAATGCTCAATTGGTACCAAGGGGCCCAAAGAGTGCCAAGAAAATATTCCCCACACCATGACACCACCACCACCAGCCTGAACCGTTGATACAAGGCAGGATGGATCCATGCTTTCATGTTGTAGACGCCAAATTCTGACCCTACCATCCGAATGTCGCAGCAGAAATCGAGACTCATCAGACCAGGCAACGTTTTTCCAATCTTCTATTGTCCAATTTCGATGAGCTTGTGCAAATTGTAGCCTCAGTTTCCTGTTCTTAGCTGAAAGGAGTGGCACCCGGTGTGGTCTTCTGCTGCTGTAGCCCATCTGCCTCAGAGTTCGACGTACTGTGCGTTCAGAGATGCTCTTCTGCCCACCTTGGTTGTAACGGGTGGTTATTTGAGTCACTGTTGCCCTTCTATCAGTTCAAACCAGTCTGGCCATTCTCCTCTGACCTCTGGCATCAACAAGGCATTTCCGCCCACAGAACTGCCGCTCACTGGATGTTTTTTCTTTTTCGGACCATTCTCTGTAAACCCTAGAGATGGTTGTGCGTGAAAATCCCAGTAGATCAGCAGTTTCTGAAATACTCAGACCAGCCCTTCTGGCACCAACAATCATGCCACGTTTTAAGTCACTCAAATCACCTTTCTTCCCCATACTGATGCTCGGTTTGAACTGCAGGAGATTGTCTTGACCATGTCTACATGCCTAAATGCACTGAGTTGCCGCCATGTGATTGGCTGCTTAGAAATTAAGTGTTAATGAGTAGTTGGACAGGTGTACCTAATAAATTGGCCGGTGAGTGTATACTGCATGCATCGTTTAGGGAGTTAACATTGTATTACTTCTTGATCTCATTGAGTGATTTATTGTCACAGGTAGGTGCTTCGGGGCCAGTATGATTTAAGGAGGGCCGGCCCTCGATGCAGAAATTATAAACTCGTTATCTTATTTGTTTAAGTTTAAACTCTGTTTATTTAGTGAATGCAAAAATATGATAAATGTAAGAAATGCAGTTTGTTACATTTAACTGGCTCTCAGTCATCCTTGGAAAGACCGGATCCACCACACTTTTGAAAAGGTTGAGATGCTTCAGAGAGCCCTGATTTTTAAACAGCAGTACCTTGTTTACATTAGAACAAACATAGTTTTATTGACAATCAAAATTGTTTCCATGGTAAATATAGTTGAAAACAGACACAGTGTAAAATAACAGTTTTGAAATGATGAGAACAAAATAATTATTTAAAGAAAAACAGTTGAGAGCCAGAAGCTGAAACCCCGGTTTGGCAGCAATAAAGCATTATTTTTATAATTTTAAAACATTTAAAAACTTTTCAAAGTAATGGGCACTGCTTCTAATAACGTGTGGAAGGAGATGTACCTGGAGGGAACTTTGTGCGACGCCATGATCAGAGTCAAAGATGCAGAGTTTAAGGTCCATAAGCTCGTCCTCATGGAGCCAAGCGCCTACTTCAGGTAAACAACTTTATATCTTTAAAATTAACTTTTCTTTAAACCATTTTTTTTTTGCTGTTTTCAATCTATAAAGTTATAGAAAGGCTATGAGGTTTTAAAGATACTAAATTAACATGCCAGAACTGAGCCAAGTTGCTCAGTAATAACAGTAAAAGGATGCAATGTAAAAACATTAAGCAGTGATGGTTATGCTACGTTAAGTCGCAAGCAGTAAAAAACGAAAATGTAGGACTAATTTTACAGCAGAATATAAGTATAGAAGTGGATATAATACTGTATATCCACGTCTAGTGAAGGGGAGGAACAGTGGCGGATCTAGACCAAATGTACCAGAGGGCCAGGAGGGGGCCAGCGTGTTTTCATGGTGCCACAGAAAGCATGACATAAAAAAAACAGGGCAAGGGATTGAAATATATTAAGAGAGCTGCATGAAGTGAAATTTCTTTTCAATTACGTTCAAAAAAAAATTCTATTTCTTATGAGGTCAATATACATTTATAATTTAGGAATTTTACATATTTTTGACTTAATTTAATTTAAAACATCCATTTTCTATCAAATTTGAATTAGAACTTAAGAAAAACTGTTAAATTAATCTGTAAAAATTAGTTCTTTTTTTATTTGTTGTGAAAAAAAATACCAGATGAAAACTGGGATCCTATCTCAATACCACTGAAGCTATCATCTTATTGTTTTTGAATAATTAGTAAAACAGAATTTGTAAAGAAAAATATTTAAATAGATCCAAAGGACCTATCGGTAACCTGTTCCAGCGGATATTATCATTAGAATTTCTTTTTAATAATAATAATAATAATAAATCCAATTTGTACCGCACTTTTCATTAACAAAAATCTCAAAGTGCTACACAGTGCAAATAAAATAAAAAAAATAGTAATATGTCTTCAAAACACGGGGCCATAACAGAGGCCAGGACATAATCTACACAGGCACTGGCCCCCGTTGGCCCCTGTCTAGAAACATGGTCAAAGACATGGCCATGGTCAGGAATAGTGACTCTGTATGCATAAGTCCCATGAAAAATAGAAAGCACAAGCGATGTTCAAGGCTACAAGATTGAAAGTATTGAAAATTGAAAATAAAAGAACAATACTGTTCTGTTCTGTGTTTAAGAAATTATTGACGCTCCGGAGGGCTTTACCATACAAACATGAGAAGCGGTGCACTCCTGTCGTACATGCAGTAATTTATGGATGTTTAAAATCAGGTTGGGTCCGGATTAGCCAGCAGGTGGGTCAGGATCTGGATCCTGGACCGCTAATCCATGACCTCTGCACCAGATGTTCTGACACTCATTGTCGGGTTCATAAAATTTAGGTATTTTGAAAAAGGAAGAACTGAAATACACAATTTATGGATACAATTTCTGCAGAAAGGAGAGACAGTTGAACCCCAGACTCAAACACACTGTTTCCCTCTGGACCTTCTAGGCAGAGCATTTTATTAACAGAACATGACACATGGTTACAAACAGAGTTTTGTTCTGACAGAACAATTGATCAGTTCAGGAAGACAGAATGCTCCATCAGAATGACAAGGCAGGATGGTCTCCTGACTGAATCATGAGACAGGAGTGGAGCATCCCCTTGCAAAAATGTTTTATAGGCACACATTAATTCTAGAATCATCATTGAATAAACCTAACACTCATCTAAAATGGTGTAACCACTACATACTATCCTAGATTGTGATTAGGGTGGATGTTCAGACACAGCCCTTCTGTTTGTCGAAATTCCCAAAAACTACATCCTTGTTGTTAGTTGTAACCTGACAAAAGGAGTGGCGTAAAATCTCCCTTCATATGTCTGATCTTGATCCCACAGGGATCTGTTTCTCAGGAAACAATCAACAGAGCAGCAAGTCTACAGCTTCCCCGACGTGTCATCCCATATCATGGAGCTCATCCTGGAATACGCATACACCTCCTGTGTTGAGCTGACGGAGGACACTGTGGAGGAGCTGTTGGAAGCAGCGGACTACTTCGCCATCAGTGGCATCACGCAGGCCTGCTGCGACTTCCTTCAGCAGAAAATATCCTCCAAGAACTGCATCAACACCTGGAAGCTGGCAGAACTCCATGAATTCCTTGATCTAAAGAAAATGGCCTACCTCTACATCCTGGAACACTTTGAAGAGGTGGTGGAGCTCTGTGCTGATTTCCAGCTGCTCTCTGTGATGCGGCTGGTAGACCTTATTGGAAGGGCCGAGCTGAACGTGAGAAATGAGAGTTTCGTGTTTGAGGCCATCCTCCGCTGGGTGAAGTTTGCCCCTGACAAACGCAGGCGTCACATGGAGATACTTTTGAGTAAAGTAAGTGAATGTTGGGGGCTTTAAAAATCATCTTACATCTGGTACACTTTTAAGGTGCCCCAGAAATTCAATGTCTGAATACTTTTTTTCTTCTTATATGATCATTACCAGCAGCCTCTTCCTCTTGTCTTTATTTAGGTCCGTCTGATACTACTGCCGACTACTTACTTGGCTAACACAGTCTGCAAAGAGGATCTTGTTAGGAACAATAAACACTGTGTGAATATGGTGGTCAGAGTAATGAAGATCCTCCGGCAGCGCGGCTTGAGGAGACCACTGTCCTCCTACCGTCTGCCCGCTCATGTGCTGCTGGCAATTGGGGGCTTTGAAGAAAACTATCCCTCTGGCAAGATTGACCTGTACAACGTGCGAACAGACAGCTGGAGTACAGCGTATGAGAACACACTGGCTTTCCCACAGTTCTGTGGCTGCATTTACTCTAAAGGAAACATCTACTTCATTGGCGGGTCTAAAGATAACATCTGTCTGAACTCTGTGACAAGTTTCAACCTCGCCACCAAAACTTGGAAAGAGGTGGGGACGATGCACGATGCTCGATGTTATTTAAGTGTGGCCATGCTCGACGACCAAATTTATGCAATGGGTGGCCACAACATGGTAATCCCCTTAAATACTGCAGAAAGATTTAACCCTGACACCAACCAATGGACTCTGATCGCACCAATGCAAAACCGTAGGACAGATGCTGCGTCTGCTGCTTTGCACGGCAAGGTAGGTAGATCAATTATCAGGAGAAAAAAATTAAGGCTTGATCTGTGATTTTATCACCTGGGGATCTTTCATGTATGCATTTAGACTTTGAGTGTGTTCTGCCTGGATAAGTCTGCAGTTATCCCCCCTTAACAAGTTCAGTTTATAGCCTGCAAACTGCTTTTTCTATTTTATCTGGCCATCTTTGACACAAGGATGACCAGATGATAGAACCATACAACCATCCCTTTTCTTACACGCTTAATCCCAAGCACGGTCACTAGGGGTGCTGGTGCCTATCTCCAGCTGTCATCAGGCGAGAGGCAAGGACAGGCAATTCCATCGGAAACATAGAGACAAACAACCATTCACTGACACACTCACACCTAAGGAGAATCTAGAGAAGCCAATTAACCTAACAATTAGCTGGGAGTACCCGGAGAGAACCCACGCATGCTCAGGGAGAACATGCAAACTCCATGCAGAAAGACCCTAGGGAATCTAACCCGGAACCTTCTTGCTGCAAGGCAGTGCTACCCACTGCCCCACTGAGCAGCCGATAATAGAACCATATTTGATAATGTTAAACATATAGGTGTAACAAAAAGGTAAAAGCTGCAGAAATCTGTTGAGGATAAAATATCTCTTCCAGGGATGACATCATGCCTTGGTGTCTTCTTTTACTATGAAGATGTCAGAATATTCAAAATTAAGAAGGGGAAGCCAACCTAAAATACTTAGAATAAACTTAGAATTAAACCATCAAGTATGGCTTCATTGCAGAAAATGCATTAAATGTTTTGAACTTTTGATAATCTGTCTCATTAAATCAGGTGTGTAAATGGTGACAGAGATGTTCATGTGGTTTAGGTTCATCTTTATGAGCAATGGCAGAACAGACCAAGATTTTTTTAAGGCAGGGTCCACCCTCAGTAGCGAGAGTTTAGTCCCATCTAGAAAGGCTTTCGACAATGCACCAGTCAACAGCAAAGTCCATATTTTTCTCATTCTCAGTGAAACAAACCAGTTTCTGTCTCAGGGAATGGGTTCCTGACCAAAACCCTTAACCCCACACTGCTCCCTGGGGGTCACACAATGGCAGCCCAGTGCTCCCAAAGGGGATGGGTTAAATGCAGAGGGTGAATTTCCCCATTGTGGGACAATAAAAGGGATTTACATTAATACAATTAAAGCATTTTCTAACATTCTTCCTCATCCTTCAGATATACATTTGTGGTGGATTTACTGTAGTTGGCAAGTTGTCTTCTTGTGAGGTCTACAACCCCGACACCGACCAGTGGACCTTTATCACTCGAATGGAAACCGGTCGATCGGGAGTAGGTGTCATTGCCTACAACGATCAGCTCTATGTGGTAAAGAGAGTCAAAGAAACTAGTTGTTTGAAATTCAACTGTGGCTTTTCTGGTCCTAAATTTGCCGTTTTCTTTTTTCAGCTTGGTGGCTGCGATGATAGAAGAGTCATATCTGAGGTTTTGTCTTATGACCCCTCGTTTCAATGTTGGCACACATTGACTCCCATGGTGCACCCCCGCAGAGCCTTTGGTGTCGTGTTGTTGGAGGACCAGCTGTATGTAGTGGGTGGTCTAGCTGAAGATGATGAAGTGGCGACCGCTGAAGTCGAGCGCTATGATTGGAAGACAAAGACATGGAATATTGTCCAGGACTTCCAGGTTCCCCGCGGGGCCATCAAATGCTGCACGGTGGAGCGAATCCCCTATGCTACTGCCATCCTGTCCCAGGCAGACAAGTAAATAAATGTTGAGAATGCTTCACGGCACACCTAGCCGATATTCTTCCTCGGTAGCAACACCATGCTTGGTTTGTGAAGAAACCAAACTGTTATGATCTTGGCACCGTAGACTTGTCTTTTCTCCTGTTTCACTTATCTGCTTTTACCCATGCTGACTCCGCCAGATGGATTTGCTGGATTTGCTCCGCATATCCATCTGGAAACCTTTCATTGAAGTAATTTTGGGAAGGGGCAAAAATACTGGTTAGCTGATTGGCCTATGTTGGTGATAGACGGGCCAAATAAACCAATCAGATCAGCGAAGCATATGATGTACTAACAGAGCGACGACGAAAACACAACCACAAGCCAGGCACAAGCCAATTCATAGATCAAACTCTTGCCGAAACCAGTCGGGAGAAGAGCAAAAACATGTGTGTGTTTCCTGGACGGGGCCGCCTTTTACAGCTGCTTTTTGTGTCTCTGCTTCCGTCTCCTTGAACCCCAGTCGGCCTCGGCAGATGGCCGCTCAGACTGAGCCTGGTTCTGCTGGAGGTTTCTGCCTGTTAAAAGGGAGTTTTTCCTCTCCACTGTCGCTACAAGCATGCTTAGTGCGAGGGATTGTATTTGAGTCAATGAGTCGATGCAATCAACTGGTTTTCCTTAGATATAAAACTTTGTATCAATTTGACTGTATGATCTGGTTGAACTGTAAAGTGCCTTGAGATGACATGTGTTGTGAATTTGGAGCTATATAAATAAACTGAATTGAATTGAATTGAATCTTTTCCTCTGAGAAAAGCCTCCAGAGCAGTGTTTTGCTCTTCTTTCAGTGAAGAAATACTCTGTAATTCCGATAAAACTTGCTCGATAGCCACGCTAACGCTAGTTTCATTGGCTGAACTCAAAGTAAGACCGGTTTTCTTTGATAACTAACATCGCTTTTGACAAAATGCCAAACACAATGGAATCATTCCTTGTTCAAATCCTTAAAATTAGATATCTTCTTCAACATAGAAGAAATATGCAGCTAAATAAGCACAATCCCGCTGTAATACAGAACAATATGACTCTAAGACATCTTGTACACTGCTCTTTGCAGATGATATTGTGTTTTTTGTGCGATTACACCTTAGTTTTAGAGGCAGATTTAAAGAAGCAGGATTTGGGCATTTCCCGGCCACTTTGCCCCGCCTCATCCCACAAACCCCCATTTCATCCCGCCATGGAGCCTCTCACGAATACCAGCATGGATGAGCTTGTCCTGCCACTGAACCCGTCCCACCTCACTGGTGACACACATACACACAATAATATGCACCCACCCTTATCGCCACCATCTTGTGCAGAAGTCTTTGCTTCCTGCTTTGCTCAGACAGAGATTCCTACTACTGTGCACTTGTAGACCACAGGCATACAAGGCACAGGCTTACCACAATTTGCCACAAAACAGGACTGGTCTTATCTCATTTTTTTTTAGATTCAATCACACATAACTTCATGTGTACTCACACTCTTGTCCACAAAACTTCTGACAGAGGTGTACACTCACTTGTTATGTGGTATTCAATGATGGTGGGGGTGCTGTGTGTGGGTTCTGTCCAGGATTTTGGGGGAGATCCCTATCTGGACCCTACGGGTAGAGTAAAGCAGAAAAATGATTGAGAAAGGGAACTAGACAGATGAACGGCGAAGGGGCGTGGGGAGTTCATAGATGGTAGCAGAGGTGTTTTATCTTCAAAATTTACATTTATCTTGTTGGTATGGTTGCAATAGATCTCTGAAAACATCAAAAACAGAACAAAAACTCACAAGTCGCTTCTTGTTTTGTTGCTGTTTACAGCTGTGTTGCTGCCTTACCCACACCAACACACTCATCTGTTAAACAGGATTGTACTTCACATATTTGCCAATTTCTCGGAATACAAGTCATTTCTGTGTCAGTAAAGATTTACAAAGCAAAGATCACAAAAAAATCACTTACTCAGAATGATTTCAGCCTGCTTAAGCAAATCTTGTTCCATTCCCTTCAGCTTTAGCATTATCTAAGCATTATCTCATCAACATCACAATCTTATTATTGACTCATATGACATTCATCTGCCACGAATAAGCTATAAGTGTTACATAAGAAGCTACAAAGGCACTCCTCAAAGTTGAACAATCTTCAGTCTTATCTCGAAGGAATAACATTGTACACTCTTTCCAAATCAACGTTAGATGTGACTTGGTAGAGCATTTTGTTTTCAGTACCTTGGTGCGGACAACACTATCTCGCCTTAAGGGGTGTTATTACTTGTCTTACCCAGCCCAGTACACAACTGCACCAAATGTTTGTAAAAATGCATTACAAAATAACGTTGTAACGCAGCTATTTTCTCTGTTATGCCCTTAGGTTACTTACTTATGTCAGGATAATAGAACTTATCAATCGACATTTCATAATGGCACACCCACTGCTGCAGGAGAACTGCTGTCTCTTCTTGCTGAGAGGGAAGACCAGCACATGTTGCTGATGGACGCAGTTTGTGATGTACTTGCCACAGTTCGTATCAATTCAATTCAATTCAGTTTATTTATATAGCGCCAAATTCACAACACATGTCATCTCAAGGCACTTTACAGTTCAACCAGATCATACAGTCAAATTGATACAAAGTTTTCTATCTAAGGAAAACCAGTTGATTGCATTGACTCAAATACAATCCCTCACACTAAGCATGCTTGTAGCGACAGTGGAGAGGAAAAACTCCCTTTTAACAGGAAGAAACCTCCAGCAGAACCAGGCTCAGTGTGAGCGGCCATCTGCCGAGGCCGACTGGGGTTCAAGGAGACAGAAGCAGAGATACAAAAGCAGCTGTAAAAGGCGGCCCCATCCAGGAAACACACAGCCAGGCAGACGAGCTCCAAGGCAGCTCCCATGCCAGAGGATGAAGAGAGCACATCCACCCAGCCACGGCCAGAGAAACAGGACCACACCTGAAGACAGGCCGATCTCCAACATCTACAAACAAGGGTGTTGATGGAAGCAGCACAGCTGATGTTTCTTTCCTGGATGACGTCACAGCCAAACAGGAACAGACGAGGCAAAGCTACTCTGAGGAAAAGCAGAGAGAGCAGAAGGTTAGAGATTGAACAAACAGATTCTGCAGAATAGGAGAACAGAGAGAGAATGAAGCAGAATGATGAAATGGGGGTCCCTATGTCCTCCAAAAGTCTAAGCCTATAGCAGCATAACTTTAAAGACAGCTCAGGATAACCTGAGCCACCCTAACTATAAGCTTTATCAAAAAGGAAAGTTTTAAGCCTAGCCTTAAAAGTAGACAGGGTATCTGCCTCACGGACTAAAACTGGTAGTTGGTTCCACAGGAGAGGAGCATGATAACTAAAAGATCTGCCTCCCATTCTACTTTTAGAAATTCTAGGAACCACTAGTAAACCTGCAGATTGAGAGCGAAGTGCTCTGTTAGGAACATAAGGAACAATCAGATCTCTGATATAAGATGGAGCTTGGCCATTTAAGGCTTTATATGTGAGAAGGAGGATTTTAAATTCTATTCTTGATTTAACAGGAAGCCAATGAAGAGAAGCCAGGATAGGAGAGATATGATCTCTCTTTTTAATTTTCATCAGAACTCTGGCTGCAGCATTTTGGATCAGCTGAAGGCTTTTAACTACAGTTTGTGGACTGTGTATCACTCCTACCTCTGCTTATGGAAAAACTATGCTAGGTATATGGCCTACCTGTAATAGCTTACCTTAAAACACACTTACCTAAGGTACTTGACAAGATAATTGTTTCCATCCTAGTGTTAAACCCTCCAATGTGCAGTGTCCTGTAAGGGGTCGAACTTGATTAAAACACACACAATTGAAACAGCTTATTTTGCAGCCTTGCTTGTGGCAGGCCACTGAAAATAATTGGTTTCAGAGTGCAGAGGGGTGATAACCACGTCCTTGAGACAAACAAGAGAGAAGCTCTGCAAGAGCAAAGTTCACTAAGAATTCAGAAATCATCCATGTAAAAAGCTCAGGTCTAAAACATAAATAGCGCAGCGCGGTGGCACGATTCACCGCGCAAGCGACAGGAAACGCGCATGCTCGCTAAAGGCACGTAACGCCGCACTGTGCTCGCGCCACAGGGGAACTACGGAGAGCGTGAAGGATCATTAGCCTATATGGAGAAAGGGAGAAATATGGATGGATGGATGGATGGATGGATGGATGGATGGATGGAATAGATAGATAGATATAGCTACATGTTGAAGTATCTATAACAACCCAAAAAGTGGATTTCAGAATTAGACATCCCCACACTGCAAAAACGATCTTAAAATAAGTAAAAATGTCTTAAATTAAGTGTATTTACCCTTAATTTGAGCAGGTTAATAAGATGATTTGCCAATGGAATTAGTATTTTTACTCTTAAAATAAGCTATCTAGATATTATGCACTTGAAATAAGACAATGCAATTGTTTTTTTCTTGTTTAAAGTGTAAATTGTCTTGTTCCATTGGCAAAGTGTCTCACTTCAATCCTTATTTCAAGAAAAAAATGCACTGATTTTAAGAAAAAAGGACTTATTTAGATTTCATTTTTTTGCAGTGCAGTTATTAATTTCATACACTTGCAAAAGTAGCGCAATAGTTACTTTTACTAGTAACTAGTTACTTTTATTGTGGAGTAACTCAGTTACTAACTCAGTTACTTTTTGGGAGAAGTAACTAGTAACTATAACTAATTATTTTTCAAAGTAACGTGCCCAACAATGTGGATGGATGGATGGATGGATGGATGGATGGATGGATGGATGGATGGATGGATGGATGATGGATGGATGGATGGATGGATGGATGGATGGATGGATGGATGGATGGATGGATGGATACTCTGCCTTTTCAACCTACTGTATTTTTTATTTTAAACATTATTTGATGGCCTTTGTGGCAGGGATGGAGATCCATATTTTATGTCACACACAGAGTATAGATCTAGATAGATCTGTACAGATACAGTAGATAGATAGATGTTTTTTACATAGGAAACCTGAGAACTAAAATATCTGCCTACCATTCTACTTTTAGAAATTCTAGGAACCACTAGTAAACCTGCTCTGTTAGGAATATAAGAAAAAATCTCATCTCTGATATAAGATTATATAGGTCTTTATGCAGGAGAATGAGGATTTCAATGTTTTTTTTCTGGATGCAACAGGAAATCTGTGAAGAGAAACTAACTATATACAGAAAAAAACTTTCATACGCTAACAGAACAAAACAATAAAAATAAGGGTAAAATTTGATTGAAATGTAGTTTTAAAATCCTTAAAGCATTTACATTTGATTTAATTCAATTGAATTTGACTTTATATCACATATAGAAAAACTAAACATGGTAATTTATTGAGTACAGTTACTGTACTTGGGAGGAAGGTCTGAAGTTCTTTGTCCCAAGTGACTTTTGATAAAAGGCAGGCTCTGGAAAAAATTGGATCATTCTGTCTTCTCCAGAAAAAACAGATAAAGCTCAGTTAGCCTGAACTCTGCCCAGAGGCTGTGAGTCTAGCTAATAAGCAATTGTTGATGTTTTCCTTAATCTGTTTAACAGAAAGAATAAACATGGACTAACCTTTTAATTGAGTGATGACATGACAGCGATGGAAAGCTTGTTAAGTCCTTGGGGTTGAGCCAAAAAAGACTGTTCTATGTTCTCTCCCTTCATTTTCCTGCATCCATCTGCCTGGTTCCTGTTGGTGCTGATTAGTGTTAATCACAACGTCAGGATGACTCAAGAGAGTCGGTTGGTTGATTATTCCTCTTTGTCTGAGTGGTACATCTCTGCTGTTTCCCTTTCATTGTTTTTAAGCAGCGTTGCGTTCAGGGGTTCCACATCATTTCCTCATTCTTTATGGTATGAAACTGAGGAGTGTGCTGATGTGCTTTTCCTTCATTTGTCTATATACCTCTGGTGTATTTCTTCCTCTATTCATAAAGCAGTTTGATGTCCATGAAGAAGATTTTTAATGATTGTTTCTATTATGATTTTTTATTTATAATTGATAAGCGATACAGTAGATCTACATAACTGCTTCATGGTCAGATTACTACTGAAAATTATGTTGTTTTTCCTCATTATAAGGAAGTTAAATTGTATTCAAATAAGAAGAGATGGAACAACTAAAAATAAGGTATTGGTTTCAACATGAGTCTGCCATATAATATTGAATAGGTGTATATGCTACTTAACATTGCTGATAACTGAAATTAAAATGTGACATTCGTTGCTTTATGTAACTGTTTTGTGGTCAGATAGTAACTTTAAATGACATGTTAGTGTTGTGCATTTATGTTGTGTGTATTTAGTTTTGTGTAATAAGGAAGAATTGATTAAGTTTGGTTAATTATTAAAATAAAACTAAAAAATAAAATGCGGGCTGTATTTTATTAAATACCATTAGCTTAAATGCAACTCAAAAATATTAGTTAAGCTGAATTAAAATCTTTTATATCATCAGTAATTTTGTGATCCTGGGTTCTTTTCTCGCTGAGTTTCTGGGTGACCTGCTGTAAGGAACCACGATCAAAGGTCACGATCCTCCACTTTCTGCTTTTAAGCTCTTACTTATCTATTTATTGAGGCCATTTCAGTCATTAGAGTTCCTCCATATTAGTTTAGTCATTTGTGTTAAGCTTCTTTCTGCTACTTGTTTCATGTTTGTTTTGGTTTAGTCTTGATCTAGAAGCTCTTAGCTCTTGGTTAGCTACATCCTGTGTGACTTTGTCCAATTTTCACTCTGTGCTCAATTAGCTTCTCCCACAGGTGGTTTTTCTTCTTTTGATTGTTTTTTAAAATGTTGGAACACTATTGAAGCACCTCACGGAGCCAAATCAGGACTTTTGCATGGCAGGTGTGCAAAATGCTTTCACTGGCAAGGAGAATATCAAGGCAAGCTAAAACCAATTTTGTAGGTTTTGCGTTTGGTGTGTTTCTCTGACTGTGCCTGGCTGGATGTGCTCTCTTCATCCTCTGACATGGGAGCTGGCTCGAAGCTCGTCTGCCTGGCTTTGTGTTTCCTGGATGGGGCCGCCTTTTGCAGCTGCTTTTTCTATGTCTGCTTCTGTCTCCTTGAACCCCAGTCAGCCTCAGCAGATGGCCGCTCAAACTGAGCCTGGTTCTGCTGGAGGTTTCTTCCTGTTCAAAGGGAGTTTTTCCTCTCCACTGTCGCTACAAGCATGCTTAGTATGAGGGATTGTATTTGAGTCGATGCAATCAACTGGTTTTCCTTAGATAGAAAACTTTAAATAAATCTGATTGGATGATCTGGTTGAACTGTAAAGTGCCTTGAGATGACTTGTGTTGTGAATTTGGCGCTATAGAAATAAAGTGAATTGAATTGAATGCACCATTATAGATCAACGTTCACCCTCCAGAGCGAGCCTTTGTATTGGCCTTGAAATGAAGAGAATGTGATCTGTAGAATTCTCAATCTGTAAAATCTGTAAAAATAAATTAAGAGAAAGTTTTAAATTTAAGATATATATATTAAATAAAACATTTTAAAAAATTAACGTGAGGAAACTTTCCTAAGTGCTTCCTAAGTTTCAATAGAGTTTCCCTTTGTCTTAACGATACTGGAATAAATTTACTTCATGGGAAAGGTGAAACAATTGCTTAGATTTAGATGAGAGATTTAAAACCTTACTGCAACTCCCAGTCTGGGAAATATTACACTCAAGTAAGGGGGGAGCACAACCTGAAGATATTACTACTTGAGTAAAAGCCGTCCCAAGAATTACTCAAATAAGAGTTAAAAAATTATTTATTGAAATAACTAAGTATTGAGTTACTTTTTACTATTTACAAATAATGTAATCAGACAGACCATAAAATGCAGTTATATTTAAATCTCCATAGTTTTAAAGACTAAAATAGTACAAAAAAGAACATAATTTAAACAGAATAAAAGCTTATCAAAATCCACTCTGTACATGAACCATATGAAACCATTCCTTGCTCTATATAATGAGTAAAAGAAGGTACAAAATATTTGATTGAATATAACATTGATCTCTGTGTCATAGAAGTCTCAGCACAGAAAAGTGAAAATAAAATAATAAAGATTGTGCTTGAAAAGTGAATACTCATAAGTGAAGTTAAAGCAGTAGGTCCGTAAAAGAAAAAGTAAGATATATGCTGAGGTGAAGCGATTTGTTTGTAAAAAAAAGTTACGCAAGTACTTGTTACATATACTCTTGATGACTGCTAGGAACATTGATGTCTTAAATGGCCACTTATTGATTTACTATTTATTATTTTCAGTCATGTATATGTAGCCCACAAGAAGGGTCACTCCAATTACACCTAATAATAGTAGATGGTAAGTATGTTAATCACCTCGATGACTGATACCAACACTAGTATAAAGAAAGTGGGGCCTGATCAGAAGATTTTAAATTCACAGGCAGTGTTGGGCACTTTACTTTAAAAAAGTAATTAGTTATAGTTACTAGTTACTTCTCCCAAAAAGTAACTGACTTACTAACTGAGTTACTCCACAATAAAAGTAACTAGTTACTAGTAAAAGTAACTATTGCGTTACTTTTGCGTTTCTCGCCCCCCGTAACCCTCCCCACCCGGCCCCCACCTTCACGCCGTGTGTTTCCAATCCAGCTGAATAGAGCGGACGACAAAGACAAGAACCTGCAGAGAGTTTTGCATTTATTGCAATTCAATGTAAATGACATCAGGGGGGAACGCCATGTGAAGTTTTTTAACAGGGCATTCAGATCTGGTGAAATTAATAACTGGGGATGTATAATTCTGAAATCCTGTGTGTTTGGGTTGTTATAGATACTGTAACATCTATCTATCTACTGTATCTATACAGATCTATCTAGATGTATACTCTGTGTGTGACGTAAAATATGGATCTCCATCCCTGCCACAAAGGCCATCAAATAATGTTTAAAATTAAAAAGTACAGTAGGTTGAAAACGCAGAGTATCCATCCATCCATCCATCCATCCATCCATCCATCCATCCATCCATCCATCCTTCCATCCAGATTTCTCCCTTTCTCCATATAGGCTATAATTTGACTGTTCACGCTCTCCATAGTTCTCCTGTTGCGCGAGCACAGGGCGACTGTTGCGCGCCTTTAGCGAGCATGCGCGTTTCCTGTCGCTTGCGCTGTGAATCGTGCCGCCTGCGCTGTGCGGAGATGCAGAGGAAACCGTATCTGATGGGGAAACGCAGCTCGACGTAACACCGGTATTTCCATCTTGAAAACGTTGTTTTGCTGCTGGAGTCCTCCTCACTCTCCATCTCTCTGTGTGTGCTGTACATTAACACCCACCAGCAGAAACACCCACCTACCCAACTGACAGAGGGAATCTCACTATACATCAGCCATTCTCATCCTCCCCTCTCTCATGA
This sequence comes from Cyprinodon diabolis, assembly GCA_030533445.1. NCBI lineage: Eukaryota > Metazoa > Chordata > Actinopteri > Cyprinodontiformes > Cyprinodontidae > Cyprinodon > Cyprinodon diabolis. Next base: position 3,443,569 of record CM060079.1, read on the forward strand.
CAAGGCACGCACGAGTCCTATCATGAAAAAAGGTTCATTGTGCGACCTGAGTAACGCGCAGTAACGGGGTGTCTGCAATGGTAACTGCGTTATAGTTACAGTCAAAGTAATTAGTTAGATTACTCGTTACTAAAACAAGGTAACGGCGTTACTATGCAGGGTAGGATTTAATATAGTGAACAATTGTGGATCCACATTTACAAAAAAACAAAAACTGCGCACTTTAGAAAAAAAAAAAGAAATAACAGAAACAATCCAGTCGTTTCAAATGTTTCTGTCGTTTCAATGTTTCTGTCAAATGTTCACTTAATGCCTCACGGCCAGCGACCGGTCGGGTGCACCAAAATGAGAGGGGGGGAAAATAACCTGACCTGGAACAAGGCCAAAGTAAAGCATCTTAAAATATAGGATGCTAATATCAATAAAACTTAAGCTACAATTCAGAGATCTTTCCTCATCTCTCATGTCTTTTTTTAATATTGTACAACAATATTCATACAGATCTATATTTCAATTTAAAATTGCCAATGAAGTACATCTATAACACTATTTTTAACATCAGAATGTGTATTAAAAACTCACCTTTGCTCTGACCGACTCAGAACAGAAAGTTCATATATCAAAGTTTTTAAAGATTTTTAGCAGTTTTTATATTTATGTACATACTTATCAACTTATTTTTAACTAAGACATGGAATCCATGCATTTTAAGTAGAACAAGTATTATAGAAGAAGATATTAAATCAAGATCTATCTATCTATATATATATATATATATATATATATATATATACATATATATATATATAGATATAGATATAGATATATATATATATTATTATAATTTTTTTTTTTTTTTTGTGGTTTTAACACTGGTCTTTCTGGGCCCAAAGGGTTTTTGTGTTATGTTTTTTTTTTTTTTTTTTTTTTTTTTTTTGTTTCCTGCCTTTTGCACAATTATACATACATACATATCATTGAACTCTTTCTAATAAAAAATAAAGTAAAAAAAAAAAACGTTATGCACGTAAATGTAAATAGTTACTACTAACTTCTGCTGGGATTAAAGACATTAAACAGGCAGTAAATTATGCAACTGAGGGGAAAAAATGTACACTGACTTTAACTTGTCACTAAGATCATAGGTGAAAGTTGAACTAAAAAGAAACATAGAGTTCTTTAAAATAAAATCCCTTGCTGTTTAACTATTTTGAAAAATTAGCTTTAAAACGTGACAAACTCTTTTCCACAAGTGATTGCTTAAACATTTCAGAGAGACTGCATTAGTAAAACACCAGGTTATGAATCCTTTAACAAGTGAATCAAGAACTATTTGTTATGGAACTTAAGTAGAAATAATATTCGAGCTTTTAGGAGTTAAGAAAATTTCTGTTTTCCTTCACCTCTAATTTAAAAGGAACATTTTCCCCTTTTTGAATTAGCTTTTGAATCAGCTTTCCATCATTCCTACTAAAGAGTTCTTTAGGTTCTGGGTTCCTGCAGGCATCTTAAGAGACCTTTAATTCCTGAAGTCGTCACGGCGATAGAAAATCACAAAGCACTGCCACAGACAGATGCATACTGGCTTCTCTCCAATGTTCTTCCCTTACAGACAGTCTTAAGTGCAGTGTCTGCATCTGTCTGAGCTTGGGGGAGGTCCAGCTCCCCCCTCGGGAACCAATTGGAGGGTCGCTTTGTGAGGGCCGTGGGTCTATTAGGGGAGCCACAGAGGAATTCTGTGTGAAACAGAGCCCGTCCAACTAACAGAGACACCACACAGCTGCACTTCTGCAACACTGCTGACAGGTTGCATTGACTGCCCGACTGGACTCGCTCTCTGCACATCCATTTCTCTCGCCATCAGTCCTTGGCACTTCCCCAAACTTAACGTACTCAATCGTTCAGATGGTGAGAGAGAACAACAACGAAAAGAAGCTGATGCAACACTTTATACGGTCAACCAAGCAGCATTTAAAGAGATCTAATCCATTGGAAATACCTAAAAGTAATATAATCTGCAGATTTCCTGCTTGTTAGACGAATTTAAGGATTTGTGTTTCCTGGATATGATAGACAATTCAGCACATTTAGTGCAAAGCATTTACTCCAAGTAAGAGCATCTGGGGATTTGTAATGGTGGGAGGTGAGTGAGGAGATATGAGCGTATCAGATGCGCACAAACAGTGTTTGCCTTGGCCTCAGTCTGAGAGAGAAGAAGAAGGATGGGAGTGAGGAATCATGGCCCACGGTGTTTAAATAACGAACAGCGTGTGTGCGTCAGGCTCTACAAGAGCTTGTGAGTTCTCTTCCCAGCAGCTAAATGGTTTTCATTCTTACAGCGTGTGAATTGAGACAAAGCATTATCGCACATGTCAGACAAGGCGAAATGCTTCAGAAGAGGTACTTTAATCCTGTTTGGTTACGAATTATCTATTCACACCTCACATTACCTAAAGCTCTTCAACTTATTCAAATTTCTATCACTTTGTAAATATAAATGTCAGTCTATTTTATTGGATTTTATGTAAAATGTTCAATACAAAGCAGGAAATGGCAATGAAGTGGATGCAAAAAGAGTTCCATGTTTTTAATATTTAGTTTGCTCTCTTAGGTTTTTATAAAAAATATTAAAGTTTGGAGTATATTATGCTTGATGGGAAGCAAAACTTTTTCAAAGTAGAAAACAAAGTCCAGGGGATTGTTTTATAACTTTTTTGGAATGTGGACTATATTGTTTTCCTTGGTTTGGACGGGCTGTAAGTAGGGTTTATTTAGAAGAAAATACTTTAGAGACATTACAGCACGTGTTATGGTTCTCCCCTTTTGGGACTCTGAGTTTTTAGTTTTCAGTTATCAGTTATTTTGTTTGTTGATCGTTGGTTTATTTTCCATTATATTTAAGCAGTTTTAAGTTACTCTGTTTCCACCTGGTGCCTTTCCCCTAGCTCCCTTCTAGTCTCTTCCATCCACACCTGCTCCACATCAGTTGATTAATCCAGTCATTGTTCTGTCTCCCATACATACTCTCCATGTGCAGTTCCTCAGTGCTGGTTCCTTATTCTACACCTTTTTGCTTCCTCATCTCTGGCTCCCCATGTAAGTTTTCCTTGATGTTTCCTGGTTGTTGGTTCTCAGTTTTTTTGTGTTTTCTGATGTTTGCCTCAGTATGGCTTCATTAAAGGAAAAGTCCGGTCAGCAAGGAATAATCAATGGATCATTATCTATAGCTAAAAATAGTAAGTTTGCGGTGATTTAATGAATTTAGCTTTAATCACTGAAAAAATAAAAAATAATAAGGGAGCGGCCATTTTGCCCGAATATAGTAACCCCTCCCTCCTGCCATCTTCCAGCAGTGACGTCACGGTGCGGTAAGCCTAGCGCCATTCTCCCCGCTTTACAAGCTAAATCAATGGGAACTACTAGACACATCTGCAATCAACAACAATTATTGAAGATTTCCAGAGGACTTCACCATTGAAATTCACCAGAGCTATAGTGAAACTGACAATGCCCACGTTAATGGCAGTGAAAAATAATTTATTATTTCACATTTCACCATCCTCCACGGACGGGTTCTTCGTTGGATTGCCAACTTGAAGAGGGAGGATTTGCCATTGAACATAAAAAAAAAACACGTAATATGTAGCCAACATTTGGAAGAAGGATGTTTTCAAGATGACTTGGACAATAGCGCGTTGTGACAAACACCAGATGCTAGGATTTGTACGTGACCTCTGCTTTCCATTGTTTCTGTGTGCTAGGGTTCAAACACCCAGTCAAACATATTCTCTGTGTGTGTTGGTAATTATTTATTAGGCCTTGAAATATGTTTACACAGTGTGGAAATTATATAGCACCAATAACAGCACTGGGACTTGATCAACAGCCGATACCGCACCGTGACGTCACAAACCAGTAGGTGGCAGTAGTGTTCTTTGACAAACATGGATGCCTCCAGTAAAGCACATTCACATGAAAATTACTCTTAATTAAAAATACTGATCATTTATTGAACATGATGGAATAATTTCATATTTAAAGTACTTTCAGAAGTTTGAATTCTAAATATGACTGGACTTTTACTTTAAACCTACAAGAACTCATCTCTGTAGTTTTCGGTTTTGATAAAGTTGAGCACAGCTAAATGAAGTTGAAGTTTCAGACACATAAAGGCTCCTGATTGGAAAGAAAAACAATCAATCAGTAGCTCTTAGTAGATGTGACAATCTAATAAACTAAAATGTGCGATTTCTAATCAGATGGTCAAGAAAAGGATTTCAAGGTGAGGATAACTTCTTACAGGTAACTTATTAACTTACCCATGTGACAGGTGAAACTTATTCAGTTGATCAGTAGAAGTAGAGCCCTATGCCTTCTGTTGTCATAGTTATGCTGTATTTACACCTTTATTGCTTCATTTCACCACTTTTATTTTAATTGTTTTCTTTGTTTTGGTCCAATTAAACAGAGCTAATTATTATTCTAATTAATGACAAATCTGATTAACGACCTCCCTGTATAGCAGCTCCTTTTACTACGACAGTCATGTCTTGCAGTTGTCTCTGTGCATAATGAATCTATGATCTGTCTGCTTTATGCGAACTTCATACAACAAACTTCAGAGTTCTTCATAGAACAACCACTTTCACTTATACTGAGGTTTAAGGGATAAAGTTATTTTATTTTACAATTTCTAAATCTATACACCAGCAGTTCACTCTGGTTGCATCTAAAGATTACCGTTTGCTGTCGGTGTTTTATTAGTTATTTTTATGGTTTACACTTTTTTTTTCAATCGATTTGTTAATAAATAAATCCCTTTGTGTACATGTACAATAACGATGGAGGTACAATATTGCACATATGAGCAGGGGGTAAACAATGAAGTACCCAACAGTGGCTAAGCTAGTTAGCACCTTTCAGTGAAGTGTGGAAACGATGAAGAAAAGTAAAAGATCCTGTCTGAAAAAAGCACGCTAAATATTAAAATCCAACTGGGATCAAACTGGAATTCATGACTAACTGGTCGACCGCTGGAGGCTCCGGCTTCATTTAGGTGTATCCAGGTAAAGCAACATTTTTCAAAGTTGTACATTTTTAAAGGCGTAGGAAAGAAGCTGTTCCAACGGTTGCATTTCCGAATTCTCCCGAGTGGTGCACGACTTTACACAAGTGAATAAAGTGAATGTGATTGGTCGTTTATCAAGAGGGGGGGATTCACAAGTAAGGTTAATTGTGGCTGGTTTGTCGGAAGCATCTTGCTAACCAGTTAGCAACTTAGTGCTAGTAGGTTCCCCAGTAGCACTAAATTGGTGCCTTAGAAACGACGCTGTCAAGGAACGCTATGGACAGCGGAAACATGCAAGAGGAGGAGAGTTTAGTGTCGGAGGTCATGGATGAGTCTCCTCCGTCATCCATTTTTTATTTAGAGGAGGAAAGCGGGGACGAAGATGTTGTGGAAGAGGACGCCAGGGCGGCAGAAGCTTGGTTTGGTGTAGAAGGCTTCCAGCCGTACATGTTTGAGCCCTTGCCTCGCAACGCTGCCAGTTCTGTTAGCTCTACGCCTGCTGAAGACACAGACGTCCATCCCCGTGAACACTGGGACGCAACTCAATGGGAAAGGAAAGGATTCTGATTTCTTATTTCAACCGTTGCGTATATTAGGTTCTACATATGAATCAAGATGCCATGACCGAAAAAATTTGATTGATAGATGACTGTTGATATATGATTGGCCGAATTTAGGTGTTCAGGCTGACGTATAACTAACTGGCCTGGATAAGATGACAGAAAAAAAAACACAGATTTTAGGACAGGATTTTTTTTTTTATAGAAATTTTCCAAATTTTGTGACAATATGTCTGATAAAGAGTACATTTATATTCATGTTTAAGCCAGAATGATTTGACATTTAATATGATTTCCCTACATTTTTAAGATTATTTGTAAATCTTTTTTTCCCTCACAATTTGTGCTAACATTTGAACTTCATACTACACCATCCGCAATTTATTTTTGTTTATGACAAAATATGGAAAGTTTTAAAACTTCTACAAAGTCACTCAGACTAAAGATCATGATTTATTCTTTAGTGGAAAAGCAACAAGTGTATGGATATTTTTTTTAAAGCCCCAGATAAAAAAAAAATCTCCTGGGAAATCTCACACATGCCACAGGTGTGGTTCTTGCAGCATGGCAGGTTGATTGGCAGGTGGTAGAAAGGAGAGGAAATGAGCTTGACAGGACACTCAGTTGGTGTTAACTCCAGACTGACAGCCAAAGAAAGATGGAGAGTTAACCCTTTCCTGCCCAGGCTCTCTGCGACCTTCAAGAGTCGCTCGTCGTTTTCAGCGTTTGACAGTTTAAGGCTGCTGGCACGTAAGTTATATCAATGCTTTGTTTTATTTGCCAGTTTATGAGGCATTTTGAAATCTCTCCATCTTTGGCTCATGTCTCTCTCTTTCACTGCGCCCCCCCCTTCTTTACCCTCCACCTCTTTCTTTTGTTGACTAATATCTTGCATCTGGTTCCTTCTGTCTTCTCCTGTTTCTCCAGAGTGTCTCTGCTGATCCCTGACTTTCCCCGAGCATCCCCAGGGTGTGTGCATGTGTATGTGCACAAAGCCAGGTGTCTGCTCTTTGGGCTGTGTCTGTCAGTGGTGTCGGGGTTAAAACGTGGGGGTTTGGGAGAGGCTGAGGAACGGTGTGTGTGTGTATGTGAGAGTAGGAGCTGCCAGGGCACTGTGACCAGAGAAACATTCCCTGCATTCCCGGGATCGGCTTGGGATAAAAGCTCTGTAGAGCTGCTATGCACCTGGCTGACAGAGGGAGGCAGAGATATGACCCAAAGCCAACATACACACCCAGAAGCGCACAAGCACCGGCATCATCATCATCATCCCTTGCACCAATTAACCTGAAATGTAAAACGACACCTTTACTTACAGAGGTCAAATGGGAAAGTTGAACCAGAGGAACCCTGCAATCTCCCATTCTCATCTTCTAAAAACACTAAAACTCTTCTCCATCATTGAGGGTCTTCACCTCTAAAGGCTTCAAAAAAAAAAAAGCAAAGCAGGAAATTTCGCCAAAAAAGTCCTAAAATTTAAAGAAAAATTTCAATTTTTGATGTTTTTTTAATCCTTAACTAGTTTATAGAAGTAGCAGTGGAGGTTTGTGTTTAGGAGTTAAAGAGAGAAGAAGTGAGTGAAAGTGTGCTAAGAACTTGTTTGTGTGATCAGAGCCTCTTGACAGTCTGTCATCTGTCAGCACCTGACGTCAGGAGCGTTAAGCAAACAAGCAAAGACAGAAAGACCTGATGCGGGGAACAGCAGGCTGTTTTTAAAGACAAACCTCTTGTTAAATGTCATGTTTGCAGGGTGAGATAACACAACAGTGGTGAACAGCGCAACCAATTAGTCTGAAGAGAACTTCTCTGGGCTTCCCCTGGTATTCAGCAGCTAGTCAGTAAATAGAAAAACTTTTTTTTCATTTAAAATTGTGGATCACCTGGTTTAATTGCACACAACATTTCAGAGCAAAATGTGTGTCTGAGTAAATGTTCCTCAAACTGAGAAAAATCTTACTCAATATTAATAACTGAACTTTATTGATCTCACATTGGAGAAATTTACCTCTGCATTTAACCAATCAAATTTTTCTTTTAAGAGTAAAATGTCCACAATTCAGTTAGTTACATTGAAAGTCAGTCAATGAGCTGCCTCTTGTATTCAACATTAGTGGCTTTCATTATGGCGTGCATTTTGTTCCATGACTCTTGCTAACAAAGAACATGTTTTTAAATGAAAATAAAAAAAAATGCAAACAATTTAATAGAAAAATATTTTGAGAGTAACTTTGCTGTTTGTAGACATTATTCTGAATTATCTATTTACTATATATACTCAGTTTTATATTGAACTTTTTCACAAATATTATTTGACAGATATATTTCTAAAATGTTATTATTTATTTATTGCATTCTTTCCAAATAGTGTTTTCTAGATCTCAATCACTTCACTTAAAATGCTGATGACTTGATAGTAATTTCATGTAATTTTTCATAAAAATCATGCTGCAGGTCAAACCAATTGGTCACTATAAATCAAACAATACAAACTCAGTTTAGTAGCTCCTTATCAGCTCTCTGATTTATAGCAGGTAAAAATCCATCTCCATCAGAAGGAGAAAACTTTTGGAGTTGAGGGGGGATAAGGGGGATGGCATCCCTCTTCTTAAAAAAAATTATAAAAATCATCCCCCTTCTTAAATGACCATCCCCCCATACCACCTCCTGTGAGATTTTATTACTGAATGTGTAAAATTTCTACTTTATATTAACAGTAATGGCAATAGTATTTCCCTTTCAACATTTGGCGGGCTGTTGCCTTATGAGTAGCCTGAACAAAATAAACAAAATCAAGGAAATGTACTACAATTACTATGAAGCTCATCCCAGGGGGAAATTTGTCTATGTAGGGCCAGTGATAGCCATGCTAACTATGTAGGGCCAGTGATAGCCATGCTAACTATGTAGGGCCAGTGATAGCCACGCTAACTATGTAGGGCTAGTGATAGCCATGCTAACTATGTAGGGCCAGTGATAGCCATGCTAACTATGTAGGGCCAGTGATAGCCATGCTAACTATGTAGGGCCAGTGATAGCCACGCTAACTATGTAGGGCTAGTGATAGCCATGCTAACTATGTAGGGCCAGTGATAGCCATGCTAACCATGTAGGGGCAGTGATAGCCATGCTAACTATGAAGGGGCAGTGATAGCCATGCTAACTATGTAGGGCTAGTGATAGCCATGCTAACTATGTAGGGCCAGTGATAGCCATGCTAACTATGTAGGGGCAGTGATAGCCATGCTAACTATGTAGTGGCAGTGATAGCCATGCTAACCATGTAGGGGCAGTGATAGCCATGCTAACTATGAAGGGGCAGTGATAGCCATGCTAACTATGTAGGGCTAGTGATAGCCATGCTAACTATGTAGGGCCAGTGATAGCCATGCTAACTATGTAGGGGCAGTGATAGCCATGCTAACTATGTAGTGGCAGTGATAGCCATGCTAACCATGTAGGGGCAGTGATAGCCATGCTAACTATGTAGGGGCAGTGATAGCCATGCTAACTATGTAGGGCCAGTGATAGCCATGCTAACTATGTTGGGCCAGTGATAGCCATGCTAACTATGTTGGGGCAGTGATAGCCATGCTAACTATGTAGTGGCAGTGATAGCCATGCTAACCATGTAGGGGCAGTGATAGCCATGCTAACTATGTAGGGGCAGTGATAGCCATGCTAACCATGTAGGGGCAGTGATAGCCATACTAAATATGTAGGGGCAGTGATAGCCATGCTAACTATGTAGGGGCAGTGATAGCCATGCTAAATATGTAGGGGCAGTGATAGCCATGCTATGTAGGGGCAGTGATAGCCATGCTAACTATGTAGGGGCAGTGATAGCCATGCTAACTATGTAGGGGCAGTGATAGCCATGCTAACTATGTAGGGGCAGTGATAGCCATCTTAACTATGTAGGGGCAGTGATAGCCATGCTAACTATGTAGGGGCAGAGATAGCCATGCTAACTATGTTGGGGCAGTGATAGCCATGCTAACTATGTAGTGGCAGTGATAGCCATGCTAACCATGTAGGGGCAGTGATAGCCATGCTAACTATGAAGGGGCAGTGATAGCCATGCTAACTATGTAGGGCTAGTGATAGCCATGCTAACTATGTAGGGCCAGTGATAGCCATGCTAACTATGTAGGGGCAGTGATAGCCATGCTAACCATGTAGGGGCAGTGATAGCCATGCTAACTATGTAGGGGCAGTGATAGCCATGCTAACTATGTAGGGCCAGTGATAGCAATGCTAACTATGTAGGGCTAGTGATAGCCATGCTAACTATGTAGTGGCAGTGATAGCCATGCTAACCATGTAGGGGCAGTGATAGCCATGCTAACTATGTAGGGGCAGTGATAGCCATGCTAACCATGTAGGGGCAGTGATAGCCATGCTAACTATGTAGGGGCAGTGATAGCCATGCTAACCATGTAGGGGCAGTGATAGCCATGCTAACCATGTAGGGGCAGTGATAGCCATGCTAAATATGTAGGGGCAGTGATAGCCTTGCTATGTAGGGGCAGTGATAGCCATGCTAACTATGTAGGGGCAGTGATAGCCATGCTAACTATGTAGGGGCAGTGATAGCCATGCTAACTATGTAGGGGCAGTGATAGCCATGCTAACTATGTAGGGGCAGTGATAGCCATCTTAACTATGTAGGGGCAGTGATAGCCATGCTAACTATGTAGGGGCAGAGATAGCCATGCTAACTATGTAGGGGCAGTGATAGCCATGCACAGCCATGCCAGTCCAGTTCCTGGACTCCTGACTACTTGATCACACAGCTGAACCTTCAGTCAGGTAGTTTTTGATCCAGTCAATTGTTGATGCCTAACTCTTAGTTTTCTGCAATATTTGAAAAAGTAAATGACTTTAAGTTGTGTTAAATGCACAGGAGAAATCAAATAATACATATTAAGGAGGATATTTAATCCTGCTGGAATAAAATCTGTGCTCAGATCCTCCACCTGTTCTTACTGCATTATTTTAACGTACTTTGGACATTCTTCACATAGTTATTTTGAAGGACCGTGCTTTTCTAAATACACCATCAAAGCATGCAGGGACTAACAGTCAGAGCTGATGTCTATAACAAGCCTGCAGAAAAAGCCTAACTATCACCAGCAGATGTTTAAACTAAAGTCCAGCTCAGATATGAATGAAATTTATCGACGTTTGCGAAGGTCTGCTGCATGAATCCCAACAGGTTCTTCTCCTTTAAGTTGATCCCTTTGATGCAGAGCAAGTGTTTACTTGTACTTCGTCCCCCTCTTGTTCTTTTGTTATCCCTCCCTTCCCCTCTCCCTTTTACTCCTCATCCTCTGCTCTCCTCTGTCTGTTTTTGTCTTTAGCTCTGCGTGCCGATGCGCAGGTGTGTTTTCGTATGCGCATGCATAGAGAGTGTGTGCGGCTGGAATGTTGACCCGCACACAAAGGGGGCGAGAGACTTCCCAGACATCAAAGAGCAGGTAGCTGACAGGGAGGAGAGGGGCCAATAAGTCCGGTTGGATGACAATAGCCCCCCGATGAACACCTGGACTGCATGGAGAGGCAGCGGCGTTATGAAAACACACACATGCTACATGATGGCGGCTCAACTCGTGCTTCCCCATTTCCTTCTCTAGCTGCACACACATGTCTCTTTAGGCCTCTTTGAGCACTTACCGTGGTTATCATGCATGTCTCTGTGACCCTCAGCCTCTCTCCTCTCTCCACACATAGAGGACCCCCTTATCCCCCCCGCCGGCGTTACTTCCGACCTGATCCCACAGGTGTGAGGGTCTTTGTCCTTGGACATGTGCGAGCAGCCCGCTGTTGTGACGAGTCCTCAGACCCTCAACCACCTCTTGTCTCAGGTGCAGCAGGGTCTCAGGTAATCTTGTGGGGGGTTGGGGTGAAAGATCAAGAGGACTTAACACCTCTGAAGTCAAACCATTCAGGATATTCTGCAGCCATGTGAAAAATTGATTTAGACAATGTTTATTTGCGTTGTAAATATGAGTGAGAAAGCTTTAAAATTAAGTACTTTTAGGACTAGCAGTGGCTCGTATCTTAAAATATTTCCACTGCCATTACCTCCCTGACCTAATCCTGCATTTGGAGATAAAAGGAGTGAAAAGACCTCACAGTCAAAGGCCCTCCATCACTATCTTTGCTCAACAAAAAATACAATTTGAATTCAACCCCTGAACATTTTTTTATATCCATCCGTCCATTCATTTTCTGCCACGCTTTTGATCCCACACTCACACCTAAGGGGAATTTAGAGAAGCCAATTAACCCAACAGTCATGATTTTGGACCGTGGGAGGACGCCGGAGTACCCGGAGAGAACCCACGCATGCTCAGGTAGAACTTGCAGAAAGACCCCAGGGTGGGAATCGAACATCCAAAGCGTTTTTTATATGTTCAGTAGTTTAGGAACTGCTTATATATCATTATGGCCTCCAGATATAAACATTTTCAGTTTGAGGTAGTTTTAAAAAGCAACAATTAGCTAAATCTGTCTGAGTGGTCGGTGTTCTGTCAGGTGAGAATAACCCATCAGACCAGGATACCTATAGTCAATACGCATGCGCAAGGTTTACGTTTATTCCTTTAGTTTTGTACAAAAAATAGACCTTAATCTACCTTTAACTTTAACTAGAACAGTCGAAGGCAATCCGAAACAAATGTGTTTCTAGTCTTGATTTAAAGGAACTCAGGCTTTCCACTTTTACAGTTTTCTGGAAGTTTGTTCCAGATAAGTGGAGCATAGGAACTAAATGCTGCTTCTCCATGTTTAGTTCTGGTTCTAGGTATGCAGAGCAGGCTGGAGCCAGAAGACCTGAGTGGTCTGGAGGGTTGATACACTGATAGCAAGTCTGTGATGTATTTAGGTGCTAAGCCGTTCAGAGATTTATAGACTAACAGAAGTATTTTAAAGTCTATTCTCTGAGATACAGGGAGCCAGTGTAAGGACTTTAGAACTGGGTTGATGTGCTCTACTTTCTTAGTCTTAGTGAGGACACGGGCAGCAGCGTTCTGGATCAGCTGCAGCTGTCTGATCCACTTTTTAGGCAGACCTGTGAAAACATCGTTGCAGTAATCAATTCGACTAAAAATAAACGCATGGATTCGTTTTTCCAGATCGTGCTGAGACATTAGTCCTTTAATCCTGGAAATGTTCTTCAGGTGATAGAAAGCCCACCTTGTAATTGTCTTTAAATGCTTTTGGAGGTTCAAGTCTGAATCCAGCACTACACCGAGGTTTCGGGCCTGATCAGTGGTTACTGGCTGAAGCGACTGAAGCTGTGTGCTAACTTTAGATCTCTCCTCTATTGGTCCAAAGATTATTACTTCAGTTTTGTTTTTATTCAGTTTAAGAAAATGATGGCACATCCAGGCATTGATTTCTTCTAAGCATTTCCTGTAAGTAATTTAGTAGTTTTTTTTATACATGACTGAAAGGATACACGCCTGTTGAGGTAGTTTAAAGTTTATTTTTTATCCAAAACTAAAGAGATAAACAGGTATTGACTATAGGTATGGTGGGTGATCGTGTATGCTCATCTGACAGAACAGAGGAGTACCCGCAGAGAACCCATGAATGCTCAGGGAGAATATGCAAACTCCATGCAGGTCCAGAATCGGACCTGGAACCTTCTTATTACAAGGCAGCAGTGCTACCCACTGTGGCACTGTGCAGCTCCTTTTTCTTATAGATTCTTTTTAAATTTATTTTTTGATAATTTGGGAAAATACTGACAAAAAAGATATAAAATATATTTCAAAATAACATCAAATTATTATCTAAAAAATGTGATGCTGAATACAGACCTTTTTCCTTTATCATAAACTTTTAAAATTCAAAGAACATTTTTATTGATCATATCTTAAAGAGATTCACAGGTCAAATTTGTATGAATTTGTATAAAGGCAGGAAATTGACGCAAACCACCGAGAAATAGGAAAAAAAACCCTGAAATTTCACATTATATAATTTAACCACTTTGCATGCGTCACTTTTCAATGTTTGGATTCCACATACTTGGTAAAGCTGTTAACTCTGAGCAGACTTGCAGGTGTTTTGTCTGATAGCCTCCCAAGGACTTGATAGGGAGGAATAGACCGAGATAAAATGGAGAACGGAGGTGGTTTGGCTTACAGTGACCTTCTCTGGCCTTGCATGCTATCATTTAATGGTTCGGTTGTGTGGTTTGAGATAAAGGATGTCGACTTACTCCATTCTGGCCAAAGGAACCCCTAAACATTATGCCAGACGTGATTTATTTCTAAAGTCTAAAATTGATTGTGATTTTGGATCCAATTAAGCACCTGAAGATAATTTATAATTTTTAGAAGAAGTGATGGTCCTATAAAAATTATAACATCAAAGAAAGAAGGAAAAGAGGCGGATTGTAGACATCTTTTCTTATCTTGTTCACGCGGACAAGGAAGGGTCCAATCAGGCTCACCCCCTAGCCTCACTTCCTGTTTTTCCTGCCAGGATGTCCCGTCACCTTGGTGACCCAGTGCCACACGCAGATTCTTACTATACCCATTCTTCAAAGGAGTATGAGGGCCTCAGGAAATTAGTTTAAGGTTTCTGAGAAGGAATCAGTTCATTTCCTAATGGGTGCTCATTAGATAAGTGGCCGTCCGCCAAGTACACCCAAGTTTAGCTGTAAAATGGCTTTCTTAAATATTCTTAAATGTGTTTTTTAGCTGCTTTAAATATAATTTCTTTTTGGGGTTGTTGTTTTTTTGCTTTTATTAAAGAAATATCCCAACAAACATGCTGCTTAAAAAACTTTTAAAAAAAAGAAAGAAAGGTGCATGGCAGCTCTACCCTGCAAAAAATATAAATCCAACTATTTCATTTTTTCTTAAAATAAGTACTTTTGTTCTTGAATTAAGGGGGAAAGGGAGATACTTTGCCAATGGAACAAGACAATAAGAAAAAGCCATTGCTATGTCTTATTTCAAGTGCATCTAATTATTTTATTTTAAGAGTAAAAATACTCATTCCATTGCCAAATCATCTTATTTACCTGCTCAAATTAAGGGTAAATACACCTGATTTAAGACATTTTTACTCATTTCTAGATCATTTTTGCAGTGTAAGATCTGTTGTTAATAGAATAGAATAGAAAATCCATTTATTGTCCCACAATGGGGAAATCCTGGTGTTTACAGCAGAAAAACGATTATAGAAAACATTTTCACACAAATGTGGTCCTTAGAAAAAGTATAAGAATAACATAATAGTGAAGAGTTAAAAGATAAACAATAAAATACTGTACTGTAAAGTGTTTTAACATTATAAATACTGTGCACCTGGAGAATAAATAACCAATATACAGCAATGGACATTTTTACAGTAAGGGACTGACTATGATAGAATTGATCAGGTTTTTAAATCAACAATGCAAATTTTACTCCAAAACAAAAAGTCACAGGGTGATGTAGACAGGCTGTAAGAGCATCAACAGGCCATTAACAAGAGCAGACTCTGGCTCTTGCTGTTTTCATCCAATTACCTCAAACTTTAGCTTCTGACTCCCTTCACCTTTCATTGGGTCAACAGTAAGAATACTTTCCAGCGTAGGAAAGGAGCTCTGGGTTGCTGTGCTAAATCCAGGCAGCCTTTAGCCTCACAGACACCATTACATGACGGACACCACATGAATGTAGCTGCTAAAATCAATAATACAGCCTTCAGGAAAAGAGCTTAAAAAAATTTACCCAAATTTAGCAAATGACTGGAAATCCCTGCTATAAAAAGCCTAAAAATATCAAGAAGAGTACATTGGCATGTGCCAAACAAAGTACATACAAAAAAGTAATGTTTTTTTTATTTTTTTTTATTTCCATCAGGTATTTGTTTTTATGTTCTATTAAGCAAAGGATTTTTGGGAAACCGCATAGCATTTGTTCTTAAATTGAGAAGCTAAAACAGACATTTTGCCAATGGAACAAGACAATTTATATTTAAATAAGGAAACACAATTGCATTTTTATTATTTCAAGTGCATTTTATCTAAATATCTTATTTTAAGAGTAAAAATACTCCTTCCATTGGCAGATCATCTCATTAACCTGCTCAAATTAAGTGTAAATGCACTCAATTTGAGAAATATTTACCGATTTCTAGATCATTTTTCCAGTGTAGCAGCAGCTAGACACGTCAGGATGTTCTTCTGTTAACTGCATTGGTGCAAGCAAGCATGCAGCTTCATATAGCAATTATATAAAAAGCTTGTAAATGCCAGGGGTGTGTAAGGACAATAGCTTTGCAGGAGAGAACAAATGCAGAAAAGCGAAAGATTGGTATTTTAAAAAGGAGGAAAAATAAAAATAAATGAAAAATTGAAAAATTTTCAATTTGTCATGGACTTTGACAATTTGTTTTAATTGCTTTTAGGTTTTCAAGTTTCTTTATTGTAATGTTATTTTGTTTAAGTTCTTTTTCCCTCGGAATTAAATCGCATCTTCAATTAAATGAGACGTCAATATGAGCAGATGATTGGCGGCTGGGTTGAGCGATTTTTAGGATTCAGATCAATACTTAGCTGGCCTGCCCCAGCGCAGGTTTGCTGTACAGAGTACGTTACCATGGCGACTTGCCTCGCTAAGACTGAATCCAGCTTGGTGGTACCACAAAGTCAGGGTTAAACCTGGAGTTTTCTCGCTAACCCAGTAATCCTGCTTCATGGTACAGGCCTGTGGTCTTCAAGAGAACCTGCTTAAAGTTATGCTGTTGCAGCTTTTACATTGAAAATCCTGTAGGCAGGTGTAAGGGATTCATTTTATAAGTATGAAAAGCTCTCCTTGAGGTATCAGTCACAAATACAATTTTCAAATTTTTTCTGATGTTTTATGTATTTATGTTTGATTTAGAATAGAATAGAAAAGAATAGAGTAGAATACAGCGGTGAAATTCTAGTGTTTACAGCAGCAAAAAGATTACAGTAAAAATGGTCATACAAATGTGGACCTTAGAAAAAAAGTATAAGAATAACATAATAGTGAAGATTTAAAAGTTAAACAATAAAATACTGTACAGTAAAGTGTTTTAACGATATCTAACTTATTAAAAATTAAACTTATTTTCATAATTCTATTTTTTACATTTGATTGTAGCTGTAATAGATAGTTGCAACATGCTCTAAAAACATTATGTCGTATTATGTCTTTTTTAATAACTTATCATTATCATCTCCAACTACATGGCGGAGAACCTCATCTTCATTTTACAGCCAATCATAAACTGCACTGCAAAAAACATCTAGAAATAAGTGAAAAATGTCTTGAGTTAAGTGTATTTACCCTTAATTTGAGCAGGTAAATAAGATGACCTGCCAATGGAATAAGTATTTTTACTCATAAAATAAGATAATTAGCTAATATATGCTTGAATTAAGACAAAACTATAGTTTTTTCTTATTTTAAATGTAAATTGTCTCGTTCCATTGGCAAAGTGTCACACTTACCTCCTCAATTCAAGAAAAAAATGCACTAAATTTGAGCAAAAATGGCTTATTTACTTTATTATTATTATTATTTACTCCTTGAACCCCAGTGGGCCTCAGCAGATGGCCGCTCACACTGAGCCTGGTTCTGCTGGAGGTTCCTTCCTATTCAAAGGGAGTTTTTCCTCTCCACTGTCGCTACAAGCATGCTTAGTGTGAGGGATTGCATTTGAGTCAATGAGTTGATTCAATCAACTGGTTTTCCTTAGATAGAAAACTTTGTATCAATTTGACTGTATGATCTGGTTGAACTGTAAAGTGCCTTGAGATGACATGTGTTGTGAATTTGGTGCTATATAAATAAACTGAATTGAATTGAATTATTTAGATTTCCATTTTTTGCAGTGTGCCAGTAGAACATGCAATCTGATCATTTTAATGCTTTAGAGCCAAACTTGTTCCACACTTAACATTTGCGCAGCGAGATTTGTGAATCACCTGTAACACCCACTTATCCGTACTGCAGTGACAGTGTTTTAAGATGCAGGAGTTTACCCTGCAACCAACGGGTTGCCGTTTTAAGCCCCGCCTCCGGCTGTCAGTGTTGTTATGTCCATGGGGAAGAAACTTTCACGGCTAGGTCTACTGATGGCGTTTAGGTGGCCCGGTGGCGTCTGTGTACAGCAGATCCGCCTCTGTCAGTGAGCCCCAGGGCAGCTGTGGCTACCATGCTAGCATCAGTGTGTGCTGAATGGTTGAATAATTAAAGTAGTGTAAAATGCTTTGCTCAAGTCTCCTGACTTGAAAAAGTGCAATATAATAAAAGGTCATTTGCCGTATTTTGGAATCTTTAAACTTTGATAAGACCTTTGGGCATTGTAAGCTGGTCAAAAACTTATTTTGAGTCTTATTTAACCAGATCACCTGTTCCAAATGCTCATTATTGTCCCCGTCTCTGTTTTCAATCTGAGATCCTTTTTTAAGGGCTCTGATATTTCATAAACTAACCCCGTCCTGAACTTCTCTACAACGTTATGCCTGAATTGTCTGCTGTGTTCCTTGTTTTTTTCATGATGGTGTTGCTCTTTTGATGCCTTCACAGAAAAGTGACTTTGTTATCAGATCAAATCTTGCTAGTTACTGTAGGTGACATAAACACAACCAGTTGGTCTGTCATCACATATTGAGACCACATGTTCTAATTCGTGTTAGTGGAAACTAATATGATTGGCTTCTCTTTACTTATCTGTCACTGACTTGGTAAGAGTAGGATTACTGTTGATGTAGCTGGTGAACTCATGTGAGTCGAGTTTACTCTTAGTCCACTGTGGTTCTGGGGGGGGGGGGGGGGGGGGGATCAAACTCAGTCAAACACACAACTAAGGGAATACATGAACATGTGTACAACCTGGTTCATTATGTCTTTTTTCAAGGTTGTCAAAAGGTCAAAGGGAAACCTCAGGGACACGACTTGGCACACGTTCACCTCTGTGCCTTTCACACCCCAGTACTGGTTTCATTTAGAACAGGGTTAATGAGATCTGTCACCACCTCGCCCGCTGCTTGTTATGAGTGGGCTCTTTCCTGTGTCAGGTAAAAATAATCCAACAGGGTCTGAGATGACTGATTTGTTTTTACTAGCTTCTCCACTCAGAGTGCTTAGGATGGACATAAAGGAAGAGATATTAGACTATAGCTTGTGAGTCGGAAATATTAGCAAAATATCCTCATCATTCTCATTTAAAGGAAAAGTCCGGTCAGCAAGGAATAAACAACGGATCATTATTTATACCTAAAACTAATAGGTTTGCGGTTTGAATTTAGCTTTAGTCAGTAAAAAATAAAAACAATATTTTTGTGTCGCAATCACTGAGTCTAGGAGCGGCCATTTTTGCCCAAATATAGTAACCCTTCCTCCTGCCATGTTCCGGCAGTGACGTCACGGTGCGGTAAGTCTAGCGCCATTCTCCCCGCTTTACAAGCAAAATCAATGGGAACTACTAGACACATCTGCACTCAACAACAATTATTGAAGATTTCCAGAGGACTTCACCATTGAAATTCACCAGAGCTATAGTGAAACTGACAATGCCCACGTGCATGGCAGCTGGATGCTGGAATACATCGGGTAAAAGTGAAAAAAAAAAGAAAAGTCACCTTTCCGATTCCTGATCCTCCACGGACGGGTTCGTCGTTGGATTGCCAACTTGAAGAGGGAGGATTTGCTTCTGGCCAAAGAAAAAACACCTCATTCATCCGTTACTCTGTGTTTCTCATAGTGCACTGGTCATCGCCATCATAATAATAGCGCATTTTGACAAACACCAGATACAGCATTGGGACATGCGTCTCTACACTGGAAAAAATCAAAATCTAGGTAAGTCATTTTTTTCTTAAAATAAGTGCATTTGTTCTTAAATTGGGAAGGTATAACAGACATCTTGCCAATGGAACAAGACAATTTACATTTAAATAAGAAACACACATTTTTATTATTTCAAGTGTATTTTATCTAAATATCTTATTTTAAGAGTAAAAATACTCATTCCATTGGCAAATCATCTCATTAACCTACTAAAATTAAGTGTAAATGCACTTAATTTGAGACATTTTTACTTATTTCTAGATCGTTTTTCCAGTGTATTCCACCAATCAGGGACTCATATGCACTGGAACAAATCAAAATCTACATAAGTAATTTTTTCTTAAAATAAGTGCATTTGATTTGGAAATTAAAAGGTGAAAGAGACATCTTGCCAATGTACAACATATTCTCATTATCAGTTTGTATGAAATCGTACGAAAAATTATGCACAGTATTTCGTACGTTATTGACGTTTTTCCTCGAAAAAACACATCAGTGCGCATGTGCTGGCAGACAGACGAAAAAGGCAGATCCGCGGACGGACGTAAAACTGGGAAAAACAGTGCAATAATTACTTCTTCATGTCTCTAACTACGTTGCTTGCTGTTTTGTATCTTAGGGTTAGGGTTAATTGTATCTTAAATTCTATGTTATTGAATGGTGCGTAAGATGCGCATGCGCAAGGATATCTTATCTCGGGGCAAGACGTAAAAATACGACGAAATACGACAAAAAAAACCGTCAGAAACGTACGAATATAAAAGTGCATAACTTTTCGTACGATTTCATACGAACTCATAATGAGAATACACTGCAATGTAATAAGACAATTTACATTTCAAATAGAAAAAAACCAATTCCATTGTCTTATTTCAAGTGCATTTCATGTAAATATCTTATTTTAAGAGTAAAAATACTCATTCCATTGGCAAATCATCTCATTTACCTACTCATATTAAGGGTACATACCCTTAATTTTAGAAATGTTTACTTATTTCTAGATCATTTTTCCAGTGTGCCTGTGTTCTGTCAGGTCAGCATACAATACAATCTACTTTTAACAACCTCAACGGGCGTGTATCCCTTTAGTCACGTACAAAAAAAAACAATTTAAGGTCAGATCGCCATACGCTTAAAAAAACATCAAAAAGTAAGTAATTAAATAGATTATTGTACATTATTAAAGGGATACACGCCCATTGAGGTGGTTTAAAGTGTATCTTTCGTACAAATTAAAGGGATAAATTAAAGGGATAAACGGGTATTTGTTGGGATCTGGGGATGTACCACCTTCCACCAGCAGAGAGCGCCGTGGGTCTCCTGGGCTGGAGCCCTCCAGCACATCTACTCATCAGGAGACCTTCCCTTCATAAGCAGCTGCCAGACCTTCCTTCAACGCCGCAGTGTTGACCTTAGTTTGGTTAGCAACCTGAGCCTCTGATACCTGAAAGAATCTAAGTTGTCTCTAAGTGAGAAAACTGATTCTAACCCTCCTCTGTCTTTGCTCACAGGAAACCTGTCTCAAGCCTGAAGCTCTGGGTGAGCTTAACCTGCTTTCCAGCCCTGGTGAGCCAAACCTGAAGATTCCTATTTGGATTTCCCCTGCTGCTCTCTGTGAAGAGCTGGAAACTCTGATCAAGGTCTGCCATTCAAAGTGAGAAGCTAGACGCTGCAGCTGCTTGTGCACTCTGCTGAACCAACAGTCTCTGGACCCAACGGTTCCCTCTCTCACAAGTAAAGCCTGGACTCCTTCAAGGTAGAATCAGAAAGATCTTAAAGGAATCTGTTGATCATCTGTCAGCCCAGCTAATCAAACTATCCATCTCTACAGACTTCAGTGAACCCAACCCGGACCTGTTCCTGATCCTGTTCATGTCTTTTTGTCAACTATATTTAATAAACTCTGTTAAACTTTTACCCAGCCTCTGTTGTGTTCTGCATGTGGGTTTGAACTAAAACCAATCATGACAGTATTGACTTTGGGTATGCTGGTCTGACAGAAAACCTTGCTTGTTGTATAAAATTTTACCTTTTTTCAAAGAGACTGTGAAACAACAGAAAACCATTTCTAAAACTGCTATTGTTGCTAATTCTGCATCCATCTGAACAGTAAGCTTACACACAAAAGTCAAATGTTTTTATGCATATCTTTGCAAGAAAACAGGAATATGACGAGAGGTCTGTGAATTTTTTTCCTCCTAAACATGAATTTAAAGACAGTTTCGGAAGGAAACTGGTTACAAGCCCTTTAACTGCAGCAAGCAGTTCTTTAACATAGAATGCTGATATATTTTTCCCCTTTTAACCTCGTCTGAACTCAGATTATCACCACAAACCCTTAGACCACTGTCTGCAATATAAAAAAAGCCTGACTCGATTATTTAATGCACCTGTCAGCAAATTCAGACAACAGGCATTTGCACAAAACCACTAAAACACACGGGAAGGTACCACACAGGAGCTGTTTATCCCCAAAGGAGGTAGAGATGTCATCCCATGTAGGCCAATGTCAGTGTTAGTGGAAGCAAAATATTTTGATTGCAAGGGTATCTGTTCATGTCAACAATCTGATAGCGCACCGGGTGGAGATAGGCGGTTCCCATGAGGCCTGCGTCCTCGGCAGCAGTGGGGAAGGGGAAGGGTCGGCGCTGGGGTGAGGAGGAGGTTGTGGGATTGGCTGTTCCCACATATCGGGAACATGGTGAGTGTCAACATATCCAGCGGGACAGATAGAGGGAGGTCAGGATGTATCAGATGAGTGATAGTGGCTGAAGATTCTTTAACCGAGACATTTGTTTATTTCTTTTCTTCTTTTTTTTTTGCCACCGCTGTGCAGCTGCATTCATTCTGATAGAATCATTCAGGAACCTCATTTTAACCTTTAAAAAAGTCCTACAAATATACACGTTGGTCAAGAAACTTAGATGGTGTTCACTTACCCACTACCCAAATAGAAACAGCAAAATGTTACAGCAGCTAACATAGACATTAATGGGTTAATTTAACTGATGTCCCAATGAGAGCTTCTTTAAATGATCAGGTGAAGGTTCTACACTGGAAAAAAATCCAAATCTAGACAAGTCATTTTTTCTTAAAATAAGTGCATTTGTTCTTGGATTGAGGAGATAAGAGACATTTTGCCAATGGAACAAGACAATTTACATTTAAAATAAGAAAATGCAATTGCATTGTCTTATTTCAAGTGCATTTTATCTAAATATCTTATTTTAAGAGTAAAAATACTCATTCCATGGGCAAACTACCTCATTTACCTATTAAAAATAAGGGTAAATACACTTAATTTAAGAAATGTT
This sequence comes from Cyprinodon diabolis, assembly GCA_030533445.1. Classification (NCBI taxonomy): domain Eukaryota; kingdom Metazoa; phylum Chordata; class Actinopteri; order Cyprinodontiformes; family Cyprinodontidae; genus Cyprinodon; species Cyprinodon diabolis. Next base: position 3,466,337 of record CM060079.1, read on the forward strand.
TACTTATTTCTAGATCGTTTTTCGAGTGTAGATACCCATTTATCGTCTGCGGTCCATGACTTGTCGCTTATTATGTCAGTTACTCACCCAGTGAGATATGCCTTTGCACTTTTTATTTACTTTTCTTTCTTGTTTTCAAATTTTAATTCATTCAAAATCTTTGAAACCTCATTCATCAAATAAGGAAACCATTTAACTGAGCGAAGATATTTGAGCGGCTCTAAATGTGGTACCATCCACACAGATGTTGGTGTTGTTGGGGGGAGAGATAACAAGAAAAAAAAAAACAGCATCAGAACATCAGTCATAGCTTAGCCCCTTTACTAAATTACCCAAATTATTAATTGATTGATTGATTGATTGATTGATTGGTTGACTTTATTGATCACACAGTGGAGAAATTTACTCGTTACATCAGCTCAAATAGTCAAAGAAATATGTGCCAAAGGAAGAAAAAGGTGCATGGGATATATATACAGTATATAAAGTGCATCCTCATATGAATGTTTTATATATATATATATATATATATATATATATATATATATATATATATATATATAGTAGGATCATTATACAGTGTTATTGCACAGGGTGTTTACATTGGTTTTTATATGAAAGGATATTTATAAATATAGTTAATGCACTTGGTGTCAAATATAGAGAAACAGGTTATTGCACCGAGTATTAAATAATAATTGCACATTATATATTGCACAAGTTATTGCCGTTGTAGTGTTGCATTCTAGAGTCTGGTTGCAGCAGGGATGAATGCCCTGCGGCAACGCTCCTTTTTAAAAACAGGGTGTAAAAGTCTTTCACTAAAAGGAAATTAAAACACCATCATTATCAGCAAAATAGGTAACAAAGCCTGTAGCTTTATGTGCTAAATCTATGACTAAGATATAAAAGTATTTCTGTTTAAACACATTTAAACTCTGAATTGAAGGTAGAGAGAAAAGTGTTGAAGGGTGTTTGTAATTGCAGATTTCTTTCTGTCCTTTATATATTCAAAAGAACATATTTTTCATTCAAAATATGATGTTACAGCGTTAAAGATTTACTTCAGTTAAAACTCCAGCTCTAATATTCCATCGTGTCCATAGGGTACTCCCTCTTTTGTCACAGCGGGTGTGTTTTTTTCTCTTTTTATTCTTTCTCATTTTGTGTGTGAATGAAAGCAGACATCTGTGAGTTATTCTCTATTTTCAGTTTCCTTTTTTTCTGTTCTTTATTCTTTTCCTCCTTTTCTCTCTCACTCTTTCTTTCATTATTATCCCCTCTTTTATACGTAAGCCACTTCTACTGTAATCAAGCCCTGATGTTCCATGGCTGTTTCCATACGTTTCACAAGAATCAAGCAACAGATTTAGTTTCCAATTGTGACACTAAATGTGGGTTTTTTTCTCTTCGAGCATTTTTAAAAATTAAATTTGTACTGAAGGATGTTCTTTTTCCGGGTGGATCACCAAAATAAGTGTTCCACTTAATTATCAATCATTCTGGTGATATGTTCTACGTGCTCGTCTCCATTTTAACTTACCGCTTGTGAGTCTGCCATAGTGGAAAAATACTTTTTTTTTTTTTTTATTTAATATAAGTGATGCAAACAGCCACTTTTAAACAAAGCGTGCACTAGGAGAAATGGGCTTGTGCATGCTCTTGCACGCGTTTAATAGGCGTTCCCTCTCAGGAGCAGATACAGGGTTGTGCATGTGCATTTTTCTTAAAGTGGAGAGGGCTGGTCTTTTTGAAAAATCTCAAAAATCCTCCACTACACCTTTAATGAAGCACTGATATTGGGGCAATGTAGTTCATTTTAAGTTCTTTTAATAAGATAAAGTGACTTGGGTCCATAATCAATGTCCTCTTTAAAACATTATTCTCCTTTTGTCCAGGTTTTCTGCACTTCTAAATGTTTATCCTGAATGTTGCTTGTTTAATTTTACTTGTTTTGCCCTTTACTGCAGAACGGTCATTTTCCACCTACCCCGTGTTTTTCTGAGCCAACTTTCTTGTCACAGCGTTTCTCTCCTTTCTACTGTTTCTGAACATGAAAAATGAAGACATAAAACACTACTGCTTCCCATGTGTGTCGCTCCTTGATCATCTGTCAGAATCTGATAGATTTCTGCAGATGGTATAACAAATTCATCTCTGCTCACCGGACCATGAAGGGCCGACATTTTGAAGTACCTTTCCTATCCTATTACTGCTAAATCTTGTTTTAAACTCTCAGAGCTGCTGTCATAATATTGGTGTTAGAATTGTCATAACATGTAGTGGCTCCGTGTCCGTACAGTGGGGTGTTTTCCTAAAAAGAGCAGATTAGCATGCCAATCAGCCTGTCAACAATTAGTATTCATTTAGTCGTCGTTTGTGAAAAGTCAAGGATTGGGGTTAAACAACTGTGGGTTATCTAACAAACATTATGTGTTGACTGTATATTAGTTCCTTTAACCTAAAATGCAGCACTGATCATTTTCTTTTAAAAATAAACATGAAGAAATTGATAAAACTCATCAAAGTCAAGTTCCTGCAGACAGAAACAGCTGAGGCTTTATCCTTGAGGAGCTTTTGTAGAACCTCTCGTTCCTCCATGATCTGATGTCTGTCACAGTGTCTGTCACACTCCTGCGCTGCAGCGCCTTCGAGAGGACAGGCTGACATGGAAGAAGATAGCCTTCAGGGAATACTCATCCCAATATCAGGAACAACAACTTGGGAAAATGTTTCTACTTTTAATAATGACTCCTTCTGTGGCTAAAAAGAAAGATGATGGTATAATGTAGATTTTTACCCAACGGTTCCAGGACTGAGTGTAACCGAATCAAAGAATTTTTAAACAAGAGAGAGCTTAAAGGAAAAGTCCAGTCAGCAAGGAATAATCAATAGATATTTATTTATACCTAAAACTAATAGCTCTGTGATTATTTATATAATTTAGTGTTAATCAGTAAAAAAATAAAACAATAATTTTCGTCGCAATCACCGGGTCTGGGAGCGGCCATTTTTGCCCAACAATCAGCAATCAACAACAATTATTGAAGATTTCCAGAGGACTTCACCATTGAAATTCACCAGAGTCAGTGTTGTGCCTGAACGCGTTCATTGAATGTAAGTTCATGAACTCGTTCATATTTAGGGCGAATGTGAACTGAACGTACCGTATTACTGCCTGATGAACGTTATTGTGAACTCGTTCATTCTGGTGTCTGTGAACGGCACGCTCTCTCAGTTCAACTTTGTTCAATAGGTTGCCAAATTTCTATGGAGCCCTGCAGGCGAAACCGTAAACAGGCCTTAATATGTAGCGGGAAAAACACCCAATCTGGCAACACCAGGGGCCTGTTTCAATAAGGAAGTTCAACCAACTCTGAGTTAAAACTTGAACTCTGAGTTGACTTATCCTGAGATTGGAAACTCTGAGTTTTGGGTTTCAGAACAGCTGAAATGCGTTAGTTCAATCAACTCTAAATTGACTGACTCTGAGTTAAGCGCATGCACCACAACTATAAAAAGCCATTATCAATGGAGCACAGATATTACGAGTCACCATGGCAACAGCGTCAGACAAAAAAAGGTGTGCATATTTCTCACCAGCAGAACTGGATGTGCTTATGCAAGCATATGCAGAATTTGAACATGTATTTTTTTTAAAAAGCAACACGGCTGCAGCGGCGAAGGAGAGAGAGTTAGCTTGGGTGAAAATAGCTGCTCGAGTCAATGCGTAAGTTTACATTTTAATGACTTTTATACAGTGTTGGGTGTAATGAATTAAGTTACTTAAGTCATATAAATACTGTAATTAAATTAAAGACTATAAAACAATAGTGGATTTAATATCAAATTTTAAAAGGTATATTTTGATTTGAACTTCCTCCCTCTAGTTACACACTTTGGTCAATTTAAGATTAATTCATGCAATTGAATATTGTTTATTTGAAAGCATTAGAAGTGCAGTTTCTTGTCTCTCCTTGTATTGTTCAAGTGGTTGAGGTTGATTTGGGATTTAGAAAGTAATTAATAAGTAAGTAAAACAAATTAGTAAGTAGACCAATACTTCCTAGAGACAGTAATTATAACATTAATCTAATTAGACTTGTTGAAGATAAAATTTGTAGTTAGTAATTAAGAACTATTTTAGAGTAACTTACCCAACTGTTATAATATCAGAGGTGAAACTGGAAGAACAGTATTTTATTAAACCTAATTTAGTTTTCATGGATAGGTGCAATCCTGCAGGCATCAAAAGAACATGGCAGCAGCTGAAAATGAAATATAAAAACATACTTCAAGCAGGTAAGCCTTGAGCACATCATGGGAGTAGAGTAGCTACCTGGCTTTACAAACATTTGACACATTAAATGACTAAATGGCATTCAGTGTCCAGCAGTGCAGCAGCATTTTTTAACATAGGTCTAAATGTTCATTCTCATTTGACTTCTACTCAGCCAACAGAAAGAAGGCAGAGGCTTGTAAAACAGGGGGAGGACGAGCACCACCACCACCACTGACAAATGCAGAAGAGATGGCCCTGAGCCTAAATGCTGGAAGGCCAATGGCTGAGGGAATTCCTGGAGGGACTTCATCAGAGCCAGTGCCTTCATAAAATGTAAGAGGTCTACCTACAGTGTTATTTTTTTATGTAGACTAAATGTGATATTTCCATTTATATTACTTTGGGTTGGGTTTTTTTGTTGGTCCCAACAGATTCGGATGGTAATATCTGCCTCTTGGAGCCTCCTGTCCCAACAGTACCCTATCCAGTTGTCAGTAGCCAACTCCATACACCATCAATTATGACAAATAGTATTATAAAGTGTACTCTATGAAATGCTCATCTTCACAGGATGATGGGGATGAAGAAACTGTTTCTGCTGCCACAGACAGGCCTAGAGAGGTAATTTTAATATTATTTGTCTACACATCAAACAATCTACACATTCACATTTATATGTGGAGTAGCCTATAGAATCCAAGTTTATCTCTATAAATGGTCATTCTTATCTCTACACCCCAGAGTGTGGAAGAACAGCAGGAGGAAGGTCCATCAACTTCTGGTGCACAGATGGACACAGTTCAGTGATTTACAGTAAATGCCAGTTTCATTCTGAATTGTAGACTACATTCATGATGTGACTCTAATCTAATGTATTTTCAGTTGCCAGTTAAGGAGTTATATAGACTTCTTCTTATTAAAAAGATAGAAAAAAACAGCAAAGAACTTGTATACTTGGACCGCCAGATCCAAAAGGCAGATCTGGAAATCGACATTCTGAAACTAAAGCTAGAGGTGAGTGTATGGTCACAGGTGAATTCTAGGAAGTATTGAAACTATTTTAAAATCTTTTTTTTTTTTTTTTAGCAAATGAAGAACACCAAATAAATTGCTGTGACTTTGTTTATTAATTAGTTTATTTTGTGGTTGCATTTGTATGAAATAAAGAACACCATAAATTGCTGTGATTTTGTGTTTATTCATTTTTTTGTGGTGGTGGTGGATATCATGTGTATTAATCTGAGAAGACATTGCGGCATATCATATCCCGGACTACACTTCCATCCTGGAAATCTACAGGGTTGATGGGCTCTTCCTCAGGGTCTTGTAATTGTAGGGCAGGGTGTTGCTCCCCTCTAATTATGGCAATATTATGGAGAACAACACATGCCACAATAATGTCGCAGGCCCTTTCAGGGGTTACCCTGAGGTGACGTAGGCACTGGAAACGTGTTTTCAACAGGCTTATGGTCATCTCCACCCGGGCTCTCGTCCTGCAGTGAAGCGCTGCTGTGGGCCTGGTTCAGGTTCTGGGTAAGGGGCCATAAGATTTGGTCGGCATGGGTAACCCCTATCTCCCAGCAGAAAGCCATCAATCTCTCCTGTAAGAAAGTTCACATTGCTTTAGAGCTGCATAGAAATTCCCCTGTAAGTGTTTAGTGCATACATTGAAATATGTGTAAAGGATATACATTTACTTACCCATTTCCAGTCTGTTGCTCAGGGTTGACTTCCGATAGATTCTTGAGTCATGAACAGAGCCAGGCCACTTGGCCTCCACATTTGTAATTATATGTGCAGCATCACATATGATCTTGACAGTGCAAAGAATGAGAGATGTTACAGTATTGTGGTGTAGTCTTTGACCATTAGAAACAGTAGGCTGTCAGTGTACCTGCACATTAATACTGTGGATGGATCTCCTGTTCACATAGTCCGCTTCATTTTCAGAAGGTGCAATGATCGGAATATGTGTGCCATCAATGCATCCAACCACATTCGGAAATCCTAAAGGGAATTCTAATAATTAGGTTACTTCCAGGGGTCACAGCAAGATATTCTTAACTGAATGTAATTTATCAGGTTAGCCTCATTTAAACTGATTTATACACCACTGACCTGCAATCCTGTGAAACTCCTCTTTGATGACTCTCACTGGTTTGTGCCCAGGAAACAATACAAAAATTCTCATAAAGCGCTTAAGAGCGAGGCACACTTTCCTCACCGCTCTGCAAACAGTAGCCTTACTAATATGTTCAGCATCCCCGATGTTATAAAGAAAACTTCCATTCGCAAAGAATCTGCTCGGATGTAAGAGCACGGCCACGATGGTTGATGTTTGTGATGTAAGGATGGATGAGATTATGGATGTATCTTATTGACTGTAAAGAAAAACGGTAACGCTCAAATAAAAAGGGATAGGGATATGACAAAAAATCCACTCTGGGATTCAAAATCCTTTCCCGACGTAAATGTAACTCCCTACGAAGTAATACAGCCTCTTCGTCAACAGGATCATCTATAAAAGGACATGCCATTTCATTCCCTTTGATGCGCTCTACGTGACTGAAATGTGTGCAATGAATCTGTCCCCAAAGAATCAATGAGGTGTTTAAACACCACTTCCTCTTTAAAAAAGGGGAGGAGACCAAAATAAACTCTGGATTTTCTGAAGAAAACCTGCTCCCGACCAGGTTAGGTTCACAGAGTAAATTGCCATGGTAACTGACTCTGAGTATAAGTTACCTCTCTTTCAGAAACGGGCTTGACTTACTTTGCTTTCTCAGGTTTAACTTACCTCCCTTTCTGAAACAGAAAATCCAGAGTTTCCCTCATTTCAGGGTTAACAAACTCAGAGTTTTCACTTAACCTCCTTTCTGAAACAGGCCCCTGGATGACTGAAAATCTTTACCAGATAAATATTTATTTATTATTTATGTTCTGAAGCCATTTTCTTTACTAATGTGTCTAAATAACGTCTTTTATTGAGTTTTACATGTGCTATCTTTATTCATATACATGTTGCATTGGTAAATTAAAATTATACTAAACATTTAACAGTGGAACTAAACATTGCTAGATTTTTTCCCCCACTCTAAGGCCGGGCATGCACTGTAAGAATTTTTGCCCTTTTCAAGCCAATTCTCCACTCAGAGTTTCAGCCTCATGGTGCGTCCTTCGTGTAGAACACAGGGGTAACTAGGGGCGATTAACCCGTCGCGACCACCTCCTAATCGACGATGGTAAGGTCAGGAGAATCCAAAGACGTTTAAAATTCTGTCTGCCCCCTTATAAGGTGCTTGTGAGCCAATCCTGCCGTTGAAGCAGAGCTATGAGCCGATTTACCAGAACCTCAGACACTGCACATGTGCAATTAAGGGAGTTCTTCTTCTTCTTGTTCCAGATTGACGAATCCCACTGACACGTCTTGGTTGCTAACATAAATCTAGAAATTATAACAAAAAAGGAATTAAACCAATAAAACCAGGAAACATAGAGCAAAGTAAAGCACAATATAACCAAAACCATGACACCCACAGCACCATCTCTAGGCGCTGAGCCCGATTTGTGTTTTTTTGGACGTGCAGTGTGAACATTTAGATAGCGATTTTTAACCAGTGTTGTCATCACTTATTCACTGATCAGAAGCTGGAATCACAACTTTCGTCCTTTAAGATGACGAGGCGTCCCGCTGTGTCAATTTATCTCAACAATTAAAACACAAACAAACTGAAAGCTGTCACAAGCGAGGCATAAAAGCTAAACTAAACCAAAACAAACATGTAAGGCAATAAAACAAGTGCAAAGGCCCAAACAAGCATGATAAAGTGAACAGAACCATAACAAGACTCTGACTGGGTAGAATGGCTGTTATTCTTATAGTAGATTTAGAATTTCACTGATAATCATTTTTGGTCCAACTGATTGTGCTATATTTATTTTTAACTTGTTTGTCACAACAGCTAACTGGAATGGAATAAATGTCTGACATCACCAGTAAAACCAGCAAACGCCCGGTCTAGCTGCATCATGCTTTGCAGACGTCATGTGATTACAGTCTCTGGGTCACAGTTTATCAAAAAAAGATGCTGAAGCTGTTTATACAGCAACAGAAATTACATGAAACCTTTTTTTTTCTGTTTAAAAGGTTTATGGACTCGGAAATTTTTTTTATTTGATTAAGTGTGTTGGACAATCTGGAGAACGAAAATGGTTTAGTTTTATTTCTGTGACCACAAGACCACAAGAGGGGAGCTCTCCACAAAGCATGGTTTGGTCCTCTTTCTGCATTTACAGTAGCAGCCATTTAAAATTTCCCCACTTTCCATGATGGGTCCTTGGCTGGTCATCTAACATTCCCTTTTAAGAATCTCTATTTGTACTAAAATATTATTTCTGTCATGAATTGTTAATATTAAGATCTAAAGAGAAGTGCCTTCTCCTGATCAGACCCTGTAATTCAGTGAAAGGGTGTCAGAGTGAAAAAATATGCACGCCAAGGAGAAGGAGGGGGTCACTCCAGTGGCTGGAGGGGATTCTGCTGGGAGCTGCAGGGAAGTGGGCTTTAGATAATTACATACTCCAGGCAGATATTATTTGTAGGCGTTAGTTGTAATTAATATTATTTGTCGGTTATTATTTGTTCTTATGTGGTCAAGTTGTTCAGTAGGATAACGACTCCCCCTTTTCAGAGGCATAGGTATGGAAGAAAAACAGTCTCATTGGAATCTGCCTTTTTTTTCACATCGAATTTTAAACACTGAATTTTTTTAACAACGAATTTTAAACACTGAATTCTTTTAACACCAAATTTTAAACACTGAATTTTTTTAGACATTGAATTCCTTACACTCAATTTTTATCTGGTAAAAATTCTCCAGAAAAAAATTCAGCTGCAAAAGTGTTGACCTTTTGGTAAACTCAAGCCAAAGTAATCTACACTCGATAGAGTCGAGCAGATTCTAGCCAATGAAATTTGTTCATTTAGTCACGTGACACAACGGCTGCGCTCAACTGAGCCGATCACAGCTAGTATGGCACCGTGTCTGCCAAGGTTCTTGGTCTGATCCGGAAGAAGCGGCCGGCGGCAAACTTTTTTTCTTCTTCATTTTGGCCAGAGGCCACATGGCGGCGGCAAACAGACAGGGGTGCCGTACTAGCTGTGATCGGCTCAGTTGTTTCACCCAGTCTGATAAGAGGAAAAAACTCTAATAGCTGTCTGTTAGTAGCTAACTGACGTTTTGCAATTCTGTTTAACAAAAAAAAATCCTCATTCAGCCGGGAACAGCGCTGATGGCAGCCGTTGTGTCACGTGACCAAATTAGCTAATTGCATTGGCTAGAAGCTGCTCGACTCTATCGAGTGTAGATTGCTTTGGCTTGAGTTCACCAAAAGGTCAACACTTTTGCAGCTGAATTTTTACCAGATAAAAATTGAGTGTAGGGAATTCAATGTCAAAATTCAGTGTTTAAAATTCGTTGTTAAAAAAAAAACTGATTCCAATTAGACTGTTTTTCTTCCATACATAGGCCAGTAGCAGGTATTTCAGGCTAACAAAGACCTCAATGACTCCCCATTACTAAGAGGTTGGACCTGTTCTTCCGGTTGTATTTGCATGTTTTCTAAGCCAAAACAAGGCTTTGTTGGCCTACTCTATAAAGCTTTCAACTCAACGCTAATTCTGACTGATTTTGAATTGAAAAAAGCTTTCTGAACAGTCCAGGTCCAGTTTGTTTTTAAACTTTTTTGGAATGACTATGACCTGGATGAGTGAGAATCTTCACCGGGATACTTCAGTAGGATGAGTTCTCAAATAAGAGTTGGAGTGTCTTTGTTGTAACAGAATCAACCTTAAACAGTGATGGGAGTAACGGCGTTGAAAGTAACGGCGTTACTAACGCCGCTACCTTTTTTAGTAACGAGTAATCAAAATGATTACTCTTATTGTAACTGTAACACCGACACCCCGTTACTGCACGTTACGCAGGTCGCACAATTAACCTTTTTTCATGATAGGACTCGTGCGTGCGTCATAAGAGAGGGGAGGATGGAGAGTGAGGAGGACTCCAGCGGCAAAACAGCGTTTTCCAGATGGAAATACTGGTGTTACGTCGAGCTGCGTTTCCCCATCAGATACGGTTTCCCCTGCATCTTCGCATAGTGCGGCGGCACGATTCACCACGCAAGCAACAGGAAACGCGCATGCTCGCTAAAGGCGCGTAACAGCCGTCCTGTGCTCGCGCCACAGGAGAACTATGGAGAGCATGAACGATCATTTGCCTATATGGAGAAAGAGAGACAGATGGATGGATGGATGGATGCATGGATGGATGGATGGATGGATGGATGGATGGATGGATGCATGGATGGATGGATGGATGGATGGATGGATGGATGGATGGATGGATGGATTGATGGATTCAGAATTAGACATCCCCAGTTATTAATTTCATACACTCGCAAAAGTAACGCAATAGTTACTTTTACTATTAACTAGTTACTTTTATTGTGGAGTAACTCAGTTACTAACTCAGTTACTTTTTGGGAGAAGTAACTAGTAACTATAACTAATTACTTTTTCAAAGTAACGTGCCCAACACTGACCTTAAACCTCTAATCCATGGGGAAAATGTTAGAAGAATCAAGAATCTCCTGCTTTCTATTTGCTTTGTTTTCAAATAAGAAATAATAATAAAAGAAATTATGCATTTTTATGCTGAAGTTCTTTACAGCTGGTGTAGAATTTGTAGCATCAATATATCATGTGGTTTCTGAAAGTAACATGTTCTGTAAAATAACTGAACTGTACTGTTGAGTGCTTCCACTGTAATTGTAGTCTAACTGGCTTTCTTTGATTGCTCATTGTCTGTTTGTTAACCTGTGACGCACCATTCAGGCGTTCCCTGCCTATCGCTCAGGGATCAGTGGAAAAAGGCACCAGCCTGCCTGGCAACCCTGCAAGGATGATGTGGGTGGAGAAATTGGATGGATGAGCAAACATAAAGAGGCCGAACGGTAGAAAAACTATTTGGAATATTGCTTGAAAATAAGACATTCTGGCTATTTTTGGGCTCTGTAACATGTGTGGCTGTTTGAACAAACCACAAAGACTCTTTACAACTTCAGCTCAAAATTTATGTCAATGTCAATGTGTCATGTTCTAAAATATTATTATGATAACAGCTAATTGTGGATTTTTTTAATGGAATGATGGTATTGAATTCCATAATTTAGCAACCATGATTGTCACACTAAAAATACTTTAAAAACATATTTGGATCTTTTCTTGTCAGCATATTGGTAGCTTTATATTGGCAGCAAAAAATGTCTTTTGGGAGTTTTTTTGGTAAAAAACGAAATGGTGTAACATTTTCAAGTACCAATCGTGAAGAAAACATATAGTCTTGCAAAAGCTTTTTTTATTTTTTGGGTTATTTCTCCTTATTAAAAAAAAAGAAAATAATGGTTGGCTTTTTATAACTTTAATAGCTGCATGCTTAAAGTGTCCTTGGGATGTTCTTAAAGTGCAGCAGTGATCAAATGTAAACAGTGTGGGAGAAAAAAAATATGGTGCAAAAGATGCATTGATATGGAAGTTATCAGTGCATTAAAAATGTATGGTGCAAATATGCAGCCATTCACAGCTGTCGCTACATCCTCACTCAGCAGGGTTGAATCCTGCAGAGGCAACGTCTATGCAGTTAACCAAGTTTCCTTAGTCTCTCTAACAATCTGTATTGTTAATTGGCGCCATATAAATGAAATAGAATAAATGTAAAACAATTCTGATTCATTACTCTGGAGCTCAGTGGTTAAAGATAACTCAAAGTAACTGGAGGTCATATCTTTTTTGTCGTTCCACTATTCCCAATAACCTGAGCCAGATAAAGGCAAGAAGATGGTTCCAAAGGGTGAGAAAAGTGAATATGCTGACAAAAAGAAAAAAAGGGGGTAAAGGAGAGGTGAGCTGGAGGTAGACAGAGGAGGAAGGAAGTTCAGCCACCTGTGTCTGATTTCCAGCAGTCGGATATAATCTCTCTGACCAGAGAGAGATACAACTCTTTTTTTTTTAGATTGATAGGCTTAAACAGGACTGCAACATATGAGGTCTGTTCTTGATATCCGACCACAGATATGAAACAAAGGAGGTAATGGCATTGTATATGGGAAGCGTATGGTACAGTCGTTCCGGGATCAAAGGACTCCGAATGTAAAATGTTTTGCAAATTTAAAGAGAGAAAAAAAAGTTGCTGAATAACCGAATGGAATCGAGGCCACAATTCATGTCATGCAAGAGAGGATCGAGTCATAAATCCAAACATGTCCAAAACGTTTGGAGATCAGTTTCTGCTGGGGTCTTTGTTCCTTTCACTCTCAGGTTAAATAGGTTCATTTCTGCAATATTATCTACATCACAGCTCTTCACAGAATCAAATAACAGACTTGGCTGAATTTAATTAAATCATTTTTATTTTTTGTTATCTATGACTCTAACTAATAACTGACTTTTTCATAAACATATGTAGGGCTGCAACAACGAGTCGATAAAATCGATAAAAATCGACTTTTAAAAGCGTTGGCAACGAATTTCATCATCGATTAGTTGTGTCGCGCGATTAATACGTCATCCGCCGCTGTCAGCAGCTGCTGCCGTGGGGCGCGTCCCCCATCCCAACCCAGTTCTCACGCTCCCGCAGGAATCCCTCTCAGCGCTGCAGTCATTTCATTTGAATTAGCTTAAGCAGCGTTTATATTTTCTTTATAAATAAATTAACTTGCAAATTATGAGGGCAAGGCTTTTAAAGTTTAAATCTTCTGGCAAAAATAAAGTAAAGAAGATCCTGCAATTTATGGAAGTAAAGCAGATTAAAATCCAGCAAGATCAGTAATATGTCTATTAATTATCTGCCACATTCCCCTGTAAATATCTGTCTTTGGAGGATGTGTTTTTTAGCACCCCTAGTTCTCTCATTTTTATTCCAAATACAATTTATAATTTGAATCACAGGCTATTTTTATCTCTATGGTTCAGTATTTTCTCAAGTAGCAACTTTAACTGCTATACTTTCCTGTCTTAAAAGGCAGAACTCTTCTAGTCTAAAAAAAACTCATTTGTTGAAATGGGGGGGGGGCTATTGTTTGAACCCCTGAGGGGCTTTTAAAAACAAAAATGTCTTTTTTTGCGCTTTATGAAACACAGTAGCCTATATGTAGTGGATGTACAGCTACATTTCTCATGTAAGTTTGCGTAGTTTTAACACAAACATTTATTTTTCATATTGCACCAGGATAGTTAATGAGAAACCTGTACTTGTGTGCTTGTTTGTTCTGTCTAAAATGTTTATTTTGGAATAAAGAGGTTAATATAAAAAATGTTTTTTGTCCGATTCATTGATTAATCGAAAAAATAATCGGCCGATTCATCGATTTTTAAAATAATCGTTAGTTGCAGCCCTATATGATGGAGCTGTGTGCAACATGTCGGTGAGTACTTCCCGAGGTGGAATGAAGCAAACCAAGTAGGAATTTGGGAAAATCGAAAACATAAATGCAAACGCCACAATCTGCCGTTTGTTTTTGTTTTTTTCTTTTTATACCCAAACTAGCTTTAGTCATCATTGTCATCATAAAGAACAACAATCATTCAGTTTGGTATATAGACAGTTTCCTGATTCACATATTTTATAAAACACCTGAATTGATCGTTTGTTATTTTATTTATTTTTATTGTCTTAATGTTGGCAGTGGGCTTTCGGCTGCCCTGCAAGGCTTTAAACCTGGGTTTAAATGGAGACTAAGCCATTCTCAAGCACATATCAAGGAGCTCATTTTGAGCCTGGATCCAGATTTATTGTTGATTCTGTTCATGGTGGAGAATCCTGCTTCACAGCAGCAGGTTGAGCCAAACATGCTCTAAATGTGCAGGGTCATCTTTGAGCACGCCATTTCACTTTCCTTTCACCAGTTCACCGCAGTTCTTCCAGCAGTCCACACTTTCTCTGCTCTCTTTTTCTCATCGTCTTCTCCTTCTTTCCCATCGCCACAGGTTTGCCTGCTGTGTCTAAAAGTAGCAGCAGCAGCAACCCAGACTGACAGCAGCTCATTGGCTCATTTGGATCACGTGCAGCCTGGAGCCGGACGCTCCGCATGGCTTTACCGTATAACCAGGAGAAGAAGCGCAAGTGAAATTAGACACTGTCATTGAACAACATGCAGTAATTTATAAATGTTTTAAATCAGGTTGGATCCGGATTAGCCAGCAGGTGACCTCTGCTCTAGGGTTTATTTTCCTTTTTTTCCCCCCAAGAAAGAAATCCAAAAATATTAAGCAACCCATGAGGGAAATGTGGGTAATCTAAACTAAGCAATAAAATAGAGGGAGAGAAAACCCTGCTAGTTTACAATCCTTGAAACAAAACCAGAGATTAAAGCATGGGTCTGATGGAGCAGTTCTCAGCACTACAGGTGAGCAGCATATGTAAAGCTGATTTGAGTCCTGATTGGTTCCCTCAAGTCCATAAGCCAATCAGGGCAAATTGGCACCAGTCTGTACTCTGAACCTGCTGAGAGACAAGAAGCACAAAGAGGGAGGAGTTAAAAGCACAAAAACCATCAAGCAATCATGTACAGTAACAACTATGTATGCACACAGACTGAAAACAATAGATTATTGATTCAGAGTGCGTGAAATCAATCAGTGGTGCATACTTTTTAAATAATAGATATTTTAAACAAAATATTTTTGGTAGAATATCAAGTCTTTTCAAACAAACAGCTTTAAGTGCAATTCAGGTCCTGAGTCACTGGTGCAAAAGTCCAAGTCAAAACTCAATTTCCCACCTTTGCACTCTAAAAGCTAGGGGAGGCCTAGCCAGAGTCAAGACATGAATTTGATAGGAATTTGTAGAGGGAGCTAAAAGATGAGGGTTATGGCAAGAAGCCCCTCTAACCTCAAATACCTGGAACTCATCAGGAAAGAGAAATCAGCAATATACCACAATAAAGGAGCAAAAAAAAAACTGCGCGCTTTGATTGCTGCACTGATAATCATTATATTTCTAACATTTACAACCTTGTAGATAATTTTAACTAAAAACTCAAATAAAAACAGATAAAGATATGACTACTTTAATTATTTACAATTATCATAATAATATGAATGGAGATGCCTGTCAGAGACGATGTTCTCTTAAGAGGGGAACTTTCTGCTGCAAATCTCTAACAGTGAGCTTCAAAGGAGCAGAAAAATAAGGCTTATCTAGATTTTCTAGTCCAGCCTTGTTTGCCACAATTTTTACTTTTTTAAATCATTTACATGTTTGAAATTTGAAATAACTGCAGGTTAGGCCGGCAGCCATTCTATAGCAGTCATTTCTTTATTTACAAGGATAAATACAACACTGCAATATTTAAAGAGAAGCAGAAATGTGTAAAAAAACAAAAGTAACATGGAGAAAAAAACTTCAGTTATATTTCTTTCTTAAATATTGGTTTGTGTTGCTGTTAAAAATCATTTTGTCTGATTTTAATGTTTTCATGTTAATGTATGAATTTAAGGTTAGATTTCTCTGAATTTGTTGGTTTTTCTTTTTTTTACATATCTCAGTTATGGAATTAGATGCTTAAATAAAAGAAATAATGTACTTTATGGGGGAATTTTTTACACATCTTTATCATGTTGCTGTAATAACCATAACTCCACATGAACTTCCCTGTTCCTGAAAGCTGAGGACTTCATTTTAAATGTTCCTTTGTTTCCCTGTATACCTATATTTACATTAATCTAAGATTTGAGATGGATTTTCATATTTTATCTGTAATTATTCAGTCCGTTTGTGAGCTCTGACTGAAGCAGCCGCTCCCCATCCAGCCAAGGAACGTGTAATCAGGCATTAGTGATTAGATGCTTCGTGCCACCATCGGAACCCCACCACCCTGACATTTCCTGGCGGCCGGGCCTCTACTGATTGACCCCCCCGGTTCTTTCACCGTCACAGAAAGCATCTGATGGTTCTTACGTCGCAGCCTTCTCTTCCCTCGCTGTGTTCTCTAATCATGAACGAAACGGACCCAGATCCCCAGAACAAAGGGTGGTGTTTGTTTTTGTGCAGGCCCTTTCTCATTTCAGCCCTGTTCCCTCAGCGGGCGCGTGCAGGCCTTTGATGTGCAACGCTCCGGCGTTCGCTCACTGAACAATCGGGGGCCTCGATAAAAAAGCTGGCTGAGAGCGCGAAGATGGGAGGAACAGAAAGCAGAGAAGTGTTCCTCTTCCTTTTCAATCACTAATTTACTTTCTACAGTTGAATACTTATTTGTTCCATTTAACATGACTTGATCTGAAGTCTGAATGATTACTGTGAACTTTTAACCTTTGTCAAAACTCTGACCTTTGTCTGATTTAAGCATGTTTCGGGTTTGCAATGACCCAGATGACTGAGAATTTGCAAAAGCCTTTTTTACTTTTAATTTGCACCTGCCATTAAAATACAACAATACCTATACAATTGCAGTGATCTACAATAAACTAATTAACTCGGAACAACTTTAATTTCACAATCTCACTAAATTAAGTGTTTTCATAAAACTCATTCAAGAATAAACACTTTTTTTCTCTCCTTTTTACTCTCAAAACCTGCTCTAAATATGATCCATAACCAGACACCAGCTTCTTCCCGCATATCTTATGGAAATTAGCACACTTGAGAGCTCCCTTACATTACTCAATTCAGTTTGTTTTATATTACACCAATTCACAATGCATCATCTCTTAGAACTTTACAGAGAAAACTCATTCAAATCAACCAGTTAGATTAGTTAAATATTTTCTATCTAAGGAAACCAGCTGATTGTATTGAGTTAATGACTTTGCTGAAATTGCTGCCCTTGAATGAGCATGTAGTGACACAAGATATTAACTTGCATTGTGTTGTTGACTCTACAGTAATCCCTCACACAGAGTATGCATCCAGCAACAGTGGAGCAGAAAAAACTGTTTAAACAGGAAGTAACCTCCTTCTGCCGAAAGACCAAAACAGAAACACATAGGGAAAATTGAATCGCTAATCCCTGAATATTTTCTTTTAGAAAAGATAACAGTAATCTAGATTCTTAGGGGGCTCTTTCTTTGAGAGAAAGTGTTAAACAGATATGCTATGAGCAGGTTAAATGGGATAAATGAGAGCACATCGTTAGTCACAGTAACCCATAGCTATGTTTAGGAGAGAAAGGGCCAGGGGCAGATGAAGCAGCTATGATGGGAAAAAAGAACATAAAGTTAGATGTTGAACTAACAAATACAGCAGAGCAGCGACTTTGTTTTAACATATGTGCTGAGGTTTAAAGTAAGATCCTTTTGTTTCCCTTTCCCTTAGTTAAACCTCAGCTGGTGTAATTAGGGACATCCCCTTTTCTTCAATAAATGGCGAGGAGAAAGCTGAAGACTGCAGAGTGGGGTGGAGATTGTAAACTCTGCAGTCTCTTCCTACTCTCCTCGCGAGTAACTAAATTAATTGTCTCTGTGCCTTCTTTCTTTCCCTGTTTGTATGTATGATGTTTTAGGTGCTTAGACCTAACAGAATGAAAAAGAATGATGAAATGTGGTCCCTACGTCCTCCAGCAGCCTAAGCTTATAGCAGCATAACTATAGAGATGGCTCAGGATAAACATTAAAATCCTTGTTTTTATCTTTTTTTTCTTCAGGCCAAAACCACCTTTTTGAAATCTGACCAGATAGAAATATCCAAAAATATAACCGGGGATGTCTGGGGGACAGTAATTCGCCTACAAGTTATGAATGCTGGCGTACCCTAAATGATAAATTATGAACAGCTTAGTTTGTGCCTTCAAGTCGTTGCCCATAGGAGGAAGTTACGGAACAGAACATCTTCAGTACGGCTCCAAATGACACAAAACTAATATGGGTGAGTAGAACATGATGGAATAACGTAAAATCAAGGGCCCGATGTAAAAAACAAAAACAAAATTCCCCTTTAACCTTGCATTATTTGCAGACTTCCCTTAGGATTGGGGGGTGTCTATGGTAGTCCATGTATTCATGTGAAAAAGAGACACACCTCAAGCATAACAGTCTTCAAACTCTTAGTTACACTGACTGAAGAGTTGGTACAACATTTAATTTGTATGATGGTCACAGCTAAACAAGTTAAGCTGGGCATGCACTGTATGAGTTTTTACCCTTTTCGGGCCGATTCTCCAATCGTGCGAGAATTTTGTGGATCGAGCTGAGTTTCAGCCTCATGGTGCGTCCTGCGTCATGTAGTATACAGGGGGTAACGAGGGGCGATCAGCCTCTTAAGACCACCTCCTTACCAGGAATTGTAAGGTCGGGAGAAAATCAAACGTGTGAAATTCAGTTGGACGTCGTGATTTCATGAGCAAATCCTGCAGTTGAAGCAGAGCTACAAGCCGATTTAGCAGAACATCATGCATTGTGCATGTTCAAACAAGGGAGTTCTTCTTCTTCCTCTCCTTTTGCACTTTAATTTGTCTAGATAACATCTGAATCATAGAAAAATTTGAGATCTCTTAACGACAAACCAGTTGCTATCGTTGGATGGTCTAATAGCTGGCTGACCCGTCCATGCAAGAAAGAGTCTGTCAGACAGCTGATGACAAAGAGACACAGGCCCATAAGTTGGCGTTACAAGATGAGGCCATCCACCCCTCCCAAGAAAGGGAACGCACACACAATCACACACTTCTCCATCTCCATCGTCTGCTGAAAAGTACGCTTGAGCTCACAGGGAGAATGCCATAACTTTTTACGTGTGTGTGTGTGAAAAGCAGAGGTGTGAAACGGCTGACTTGTAATTCACCTCTCTTTGCATACGGGTTTATTCTACCTCTTCATCCGGCTTAGTAGAGACTTAAGAAAGAAGGTTGAGAAGTGGCAACAGATGCACAAATGAACCTGTGTCCGCTATTAGAAGGGAGGACCCTCCTCAGATCCCAGAGTCTCACTAAAAACTTGGCTGAGATGCATGCACAGCCTAATGATTTTTACTCCCACACTGCTCTCTGCACCAGGAGTTTAAAATCTCCTGGATCCTTTTCTCCTCCCAGCTTGTTAAGCTCGTTGTGTTTGGCAGTCTCCCCGAAGTGGCCAGAGTTGTTTGGGATAACACATCAGCAAAACAAATAAAACAGAGTCTTATCGGTCCTAGATCAGTGAGTCCGTCAGACAAACAGCCAGGAAAGGGTTCCTGTGTGCATTTGATCCCTGCAGAGGTCCACAAGGGGGCAACGTTTGTAGGCGACACTAGCCTGCATGTCCAGAGTACCTCCTGGTAAAGATGAACTAAAAAAGAATCCTTAGTATTTCATCTTTTAATGAAGGTTCCTAATGCCACAAAAATAATCCTCAGGCAAAAGTTTTTACTATTTTGGGTATGAATATGATTGTCACTGGCCAGTTTGCCTCTCATATCGACCAAATTTGACCTGCCTATATGTCAAGAAATGCCTGAAATGAAATAATGACTCACCTAAACATTCGAAACAGACGGAGCAGTGACTTCAGCTGCATAGAAAATGATATTAGAAACTTAAACTTTATGTAACATTTGGATTAAAACAACACTGCATCACTGTTGGCCTAAGCATTAGCTTCATGTGAACTGTATCAAATGATATTTAGGCTCAAATTTCAGCAGTTAGTGCATATCAGTGCTGCAGCTGGTCTGCCCTTCTCAAGGTTGGAAGGAAACAGAAATGTCTTAAGAGGTGGGATTCACTGAAAATTAACCAATCACAGACGGTTTACTTTCTCAGGTTGATTTCACACTCAAAGTGACAACAGTTGATACAAGCATCAACATCAACACACAAGTAGAAGAACAATACAGGTGCATAAAAGCAAGCCACCATCGCGGAGGAGAAACATTAACTCACATATGGGTGATTCTTAGACTACAGACACTTTAATGTCCTTTGATCATATTTCATGACAAAAAAGTAAAAAAAAAGGGACATTTTACACTTTTATAGTTATCTTTACAATGAAACTGTTTTAGGAAATTTGTTTAGGTAGTCTGTGATGACTTTTTCACATTTTTTCCAGCCTCATTTATATTTAAATATTGTCGTTTTGTGCTTGATTACAGAGAGACCAGGGCAAAAGGTTTAACAGGTTTTATTGAAGAGATAGTGCAGAGAGAAGTTTTGCTCTGAACACTGCTCAACCGGAACTGAAAAGTGAGGGGAAGACACAGCGATTAGTTCAGGCTCAGTGGGAAATTTCATTCGTGAACTTAGACAGAAAATCTTTAGTTTTTTATTTTTGTGAAAATAGCTAGAACTAGTAATTGATCATCTGAATGTGGCACATGCAATAGAGAAAAATTTTGGTATGTAATACGCAGATTAGCTGAATGAAGTATAATTACTCTTACTTTGAATCATTAAATGTTTTCCAATGTTATTTTTGGTTTGTATTGAACATACATCAAAATGAAAATCGGAATTTAATTTGCATTTGGGACACACTGCGAAAAGTAAAATATGAGTAAATTTTCCCTCGATTTGCGCAGCTAGGTCAGAAACTTTGTTTGTAAATTAAGATGATTTATCTAAAAAA
Source organism: Cyprinodon diabolis (assembly GCA_030533445.1). Classification (NCBI taxonomy): domain Eukaryota; kingdom Metazoa; phylum Chordata; class Actinopteri; order Cyprinodontiformes; family Cyprinodontidae; genus Cyprinodon; species Cyprinodon diabolis. Next base: position 3,487,213 of record CM060079.1, read on the forward strand.
ATAAGACTTTTTTTTTTATCTTAATTCAAGATCATAATGTCAAATTTTCAGAATAAAAACACTAATTCCATTTGTGGATAATCTTATTTACCTGCTCTAAGTAGGGCAAATGCACTTATTTATATACTGTTTCCTTAATTAATGCAGGACTTAAGGTGACCAAATGATTATGTTTTTATTCAGGTCCAAACTCCCATCACTGGTAGCAGACCTTGTAATTCCATACATGCCCTCCAAAGTCTTATCATTTCCAAAGTCCCATTTGATTGCCAAATGGGATTATTTCTTCAAAAGAAACGTTAGCTGTCCTTAGGAAGGAGTGTTAGGGATTGAGACTTTTTTCCCAATCGCTAATCTAGCAGGAGACCCCCACAGTCACACTTCTCCACCTGGCTCCCATTACCCTTCCACAAATCCCTAATCCCTCCGTTTGTTTTCCCGGATAGAGACCAAGAATGGAGGAGGAAGAGGAAGGCCGGATTTGGAGTCATGAATGTGGGTGATAATAGGAATCTGAAAGCTATTAGCCTCCAGTTATTTGGAGTTTTGTAACTTTGTGTGAATAAACCCAGAAAATTGTCAATTTTAGATACATTTGGAAGAAAAAAAGTGTTTCTCTTTTATGTTGCGCCTATTTCTCCCTTCAGCTGCCTCCTTTCTTTAATAAAAGTATTGTTTGTGTTTCTCCTGAGTGGGAACACATTGGGCCTTGCCCGGGCTCTGACGGGGCCAGGGTCCAGGGTCTTGGGGCAGACCGGGGGTCCCGTTCTCCGGGGGTCTCCCCTCTGGTCCTTCCTCTCCTCAGAAGTCCCGTCTGCTCGAGAGGCCACAAGGGGCGGCAGGGTCACCTCAGAGAGGCGTCCCGCCGCGGAATGACCCCTCGCTGCCTCTATCGGGGGGTAACCTTAGCCCCCCCTTCTAATGAACCCCCCCCCCCCCCCCCCCCCCAAACTCCCTGCAGGGATGGAATATACACACAGACAGAAGAAAAGTCACCAAACAGCCACACAGGATGATGAAACACACGTGCACACATGCACAAAAAATGCTTTGCATTGTTCTCTTGCTGCACACATTCATTTCAATTCAATTCAGTTTATTTATATAGCGCCAAATTCACAACACGTCATCTCAAGGCACTTTACAGTTCAACCAGATCATACAGTCAAATTGATACAAAGTTTTCTATCTAAGGAAAACCAGTTGATTGCATTGACTCAAATACAATCCCTCACACTAAGCATGCTTGTAGCGACAGTGGAGAGGAAAAACTCCCTTTTAACAGGAAAAAACCTCCAGCAGAACCAGGCTCAGTGCGAGCGGCCATCTGCCGAGGCCGACTGGGGTTCAAGGAGACAGAAGCAGAGATACAAAAAGCAGCTGTAAAAGGCGGCCCCGTCCAGGAAACACACAGCCAGGTAGACGAGCTCCAAGGCAGCTTCCATGCCAGAGGACGAAGAGAGCACATCCACTCAGCCACGGCCAGAGAAACAGGACCACACCTGAAGACAGGCCGATCTCCAACATCTACAAACAAGGGTGTTGATGGAAACAGCACAGCTGATGTTTCTTTCCAGGATGGAGTCACAGCCAAACAGGAACAGACGAGGCAAAGCTACTCTGAGGAAAAGCAGAGAGAGCAGAAGGTTAGAGATTGAACTAACAGATTCTGCAGAGTGGGAGAATAGAGATAGAATGAAGCAGAATGATGAAAAAGGGGTCCCTATGTCCTCCAGCAGTCTAAGCCTATAGCAGCATAACTATAGAGATAGCTCAGGATAACCTGAGCCACTCTAACTATAAGCTTTATCAAAAAGGAAAGTTTTAAGCCTAGCCTTAAAAGTAGACAGGGTGTCTGCCTCATGGACTAAAACTGGTAGTTGGTTCCACAGGAGAGGAGCCTGATAACTAAAAGATCTGCCTCCCATTCTACTTTTAGAAATTCTAGGAACCACTAGTAAACCTGTAGATTGAGAGCGAAGTGCTCTGTTAGGAACATAAGGAACAATCAGATCTCTGATATAAGATGGAGCTTGTCCATTTAAGGCTTTATATGTGAGAAGGAGGATTTTAAATTCTATTCTTGATTTAACAGGAAGCCAATGAAGAGAAGCCAGGATAGGAGAGATATGATCTCTCTTTTTCATTTTCATCAGAACTCTGGCTGCAGCATTTTGGATCAGCTGAAGGCTTTTAACTACAGTTTGTGGACTTCCTGATAGTAAAGAATTACAATAGTCCAGCCTTGAAGTAACAAATGCATGGACTAGTTTCTCAGCATCATCCCTGGACAGGAGATTTCTAATTTTTGCAATGTTCCTCAGATGAAAGAAGGAAATTCTAGAAATCTCTTTGATCTGGATTTAAATGACAGGTCCTGATCAAAAACAACACCAAGATTTTTTACTTTATTATCTGGAATCAGTTTAATCCCATCCAAATGAAGTTACTGACTAATCAGCTTCTTTTTCAGAGACTCTGGTCCAAAGACTATAACTTCTGTTTTGTCTGCATTCAGAAGCAGAAAGTTAAGAGTCATCCAGGTTTTTATGTCTTCAGACATGCCTGTAATCTATGTAATGGGTTAGCTTCATCTGGATTTATAGACAGATATAGCTGGGTATCATCAGCATAACAGTGAAAATTAATCCCATGCTGTCTAATAACTCTACCAATTGGGAGCATGTATAAAGTAAAGAGAATTGGTCCTAGCACTGATCCCCGTGGTACTCCACAGGTAACCTTTGAGCGTGTTGAAGATCTATCATTAACATGAACAAACTGAAATCGATCAGATAGATAAGATTAAAACCAGTCTAGTGCTGTTCCTTTAATTCCAACAAAATATTCAAGTTTTCTAAAAGAATATTATGGTCAACTGTATCAAATGCAGCACTAAGATCCAACAGGACGAGCACAGATACAAGTCCATTATCTGAGGCCATGAGAATATCATTAGTGACTTTCACTAGAGCTGTTTCAGTGCTATGATGAGCTCTAAAGCCAGACTGAAACTCTTCAAAAAGTTCATTATGGTGTAAGTGATCGCAAACTTGTTTGGCAACTACTTTCTCAAGAATTTTGGATAAGAAAGGAAGATTGGATATAGGTCTATAATTAACCAAGTCATCTGGGTCAAGAGACGGTTTCTTAAGCAGAGGTTTAATTACAGCAACCTTAAAAGCTTTAGGTACATATCCCTGTAACAGAGATAGATTAATTACATCTAAAATGGAGGAGGAGATCAAAGGGAATACCTCCTTAAATAACCTGGTTGGAACTGGATCTAACATACAAGTTCAAGGCTTAGATGAAGACAATAATTTTGCTAATTCAGAAAGTTCAACTGGATCAAAGCAGTCTAAACCCGGTTCAGATTCCATGACTACCTCAGGTACAATCGCGGATAGAGGAGTGCTTATGATCTTATTTTTAATAAGATCAATCTTATTTATAAAGAATCCCATAAAATCATTGCTGCTAAGAGCAGGTGGAATGGACGGTTCAACAGAGCTATGGCTCTGGGTGAGTTTGGCGACTGTATTAAAAAGAAATCTAGGATTATTCTTATTCTCCTCTATTAATGAGGAGAAATATGCTGCTCTTGCTTTACAAAGGGTCCTCTTATACAGCAGTAAACCATTTTTCCAGACTAGGAAGGACTCCCGCAGGCCTGTGGAGCGATATTTTCTCTCCAGTTTCCTAGCATTTTGCTTCAAAGTACGCAGCTCTGCATTAAACCAAGGAGCAAGCTTTCTATTTTCAACGGTTTTCATTTTCAAGGGAGCTGCGTTGTCTAAGGCAGTACGCAGAGAACTAGCAACCCCATCAACAAAATCATCAACCTGTGAAGGGGAATAAGCTATGCTTTTGCACTCTGCAGCACTGCTCAGCGACACAGAGGAGAGAGAAAGTGAAGCAGATTCTTTAAAATTTATAACTGCACTATCTGATAAAGATCTACTAAAATTGAACCTTCTTTTGGGGGAGGAGAACTCTGTTAGAGTAATCCTGAAGGTTATTAGAAAGTGGTCAGAGAGGACAGGGTTGTGAGGAAATACTGTTATTTCTTCACATTCTATGCCATATGTCAGCACAAGATCCAAAGTATGAAGATGAGAATGTGTGGGACTATTCACATTTTGAACAAAGCCAATAGTGTCTAAGATAGCATTAAAGGCTGCTCTTAAGCTATCGCCTTCAATGTCAGCATGGATGTTAAAATCTCCCACTATGATGACCCTGTCAGTATTTAATACCAAATCAGAAAGGAACTCTGAAAACTCATCTAAAAATTCAGAGTAAGGACCTGGTGGACGATACAAAGTTACAAAAAGAAGAGGTTTTCTTGCCTTGAAATTTGGATGAGGGAAATTAAGGGTTAAATGTTCAAAAGAGTTGTAGGTATTAACTGTTTTGGGAGTAATCAGTTAGTCAGACTGGAAGATTGTTGCTACTCCTCCTCCTCGCCCAGAACTTCTGGGTATGTGAAAATTTAAATAGCTTGAAGGAGTTGCCTCATTTATGCTCACGTAATCCTCTTGCTGCAGCCAGGTTTCTGTAAGGCAACACAAGTCAATGTGATTATCACAAATCAAGTCATTAACTAGCAGACTTTAAGAGGAAAGAGATCTTATGTTAAACAGACCGCATTTAATTGTTTTAACTTTTTCCCCAATTGGAGTTATTTTAATTTTAATTAGATTATCATGATTTACTCCTTTGGGAATCTTTGCTAATTTATTAGATTTTGGTCGTGGGCAAGACACTGTCTGGATGGAGTAAAGAGTGGGTAACAGTAGAGAAGCTGCAGAGATGTGTGTTAAACTACAACTCTGCTTCCTGGTCTGCACCCTGGGTGGTCAGGGTTGCACCCAGTTCCTCACGTGAAGGTCGAGCCCAGCTCTGCCTGTAGAGCTCCAGCTTTGTTGTTGTGGTGCAGATTCTTGTTTAAGATCCCAACATCTGATTTTGTTAACAGATTCAATTGTTACAACCAAAAAGAGCGTTTAAAAATAAAAAAAATACCCAACTATCAAAATCAAGAGCCACAATGGGCAAAAAAAGAAGTAAAAAAAAAGGAAATCACGAAATGAGAGAATGATTGGAATTTGAGATGGAGTGAAAAACAGCCCATCGTAACTCCAAACAGCGGGAACCATGAACACATGGGCTCTATATTAGATCATGGGCTTAACAGGCAGCAGCAGCGTCTCTGACATGAGATCATGTGTTTGGACAGATCTGCTGAAGGTTTAAGATCGGTACCGAAAGGCCTTTTCTGATCCAGAGATAAAGACTCGCAATAAGAATGAGAGGAAAACACATGTATGGAGGCAGCCGGTGTGAACGAGTGGTCAGAGGAGAACCAAGAAGAAGGAGAGATTGGAGGGAAAGAGGAAGAGAAAATAGCCTAGAAGAGCCAGAAGTGGGTCCTAGGAGAGCCTCCGGCCGTAGAGAGAGGGCCGAGTGTGTGTGTGTGTGTGTGTTTGTGTGCGTGTGCGCTGGTGGTGATGTCAGTGTGAATTACTGAGGTGCAGACAGACATGAGAACACAATGCTCCTCCGTGAGTGTGTCTGAAAGAGAGAATAAGAGTTCGATTTTCTTCTCCTCCGTCTCTCCCAGTGTGTTTCATAAATGGTTTTGACATTTTCTTGACTGAGTGTGTTGAATGTGCTGAAATAACAGAAGTTGTGTTCTCATATTATTGTTTCACTCTGGAACCGGTTTCTGAAAAAGAAATCAAACATTGTATCTCATAATTTGACTAATAAATTGTTTCAAGGCTTTTCTTGGCTGTTTATTCCAATGCTTTGATGGATTCTGTTGTGGACTGACAACCTGCTTCTCACCCCATGGCCGCTGGGAAGGGCTCCTGCCCCCCACCGCTGGAAACAATGGTTCCCGTACACCCAATAACACCTACAGCACCGCTGCACAGCCCCTTTCCTATAGCCTTTCTGTTTGTTTCTGCTCTATTTCAATAACTGTATTGTGTTCACAGTAGTGTTTAACAACAAAATCAGATGCAGGGATACTTTCAGTTTTAATAGTGTTTCCTAAAGTTGTAATAGATGTTTGACCTTTTTTTAAGCTTTTACCAAGATTGTATGTTATGGACTAACACAATCCACTGCACATGTGAGGTTTGAAGAAAAAAAAGTAAAGTTTTACATTTAGGGAACTAAATGAAACACTTTTAAAGTGTCTTTGTTGGTTTGCACTAGATCAAGTTAAAGTAACACTTCTGAAAGTGTTAAACAGTTAACCCTGGGAAGGAGTTGGAAAAACACTCTTAATTATGGTGGCCCTATAGTGCAAACTGCAACTACAAATCTAAAACCGCAACTACATTAAGGAAAACACAATTACATTAACCTACCAGAAAAGGTAGGTACCAGTGGGAAACATGAGACATCGCTGATTGGACGACGGCGCCGTTTGACCCTTGAACCGGAAGTTGGGTCGTCTGAACAGTCCAGCTTCTTTTAAGTGTGTCTTCAGTGTACGCAAACTAACTGAAATGTCGTGATTAGTCTTGAGCATATCCAGTATCACCTCGTACGTATGTCCTGATTCAAAATATTCCTGGATAACGGCAGCTATGTTTGGGGCGCCGACAATATCCATGTTTTCAAAAGCCGCAGCAAGCAGAATGACTTCCGGTTCAAGGGTCAAACGGCCCCGTTTGACCCTTGAACTACTGCTTTATGTAGTTTTGTTTTTCTTAATGTAGTTGCGCTTTGCTTTATGTAGTTGCGCTTTTAGATCTCTAGTTGCAGTTTGCACTTCAGGGCCACCGTACTTAATAGTTTAAATTCAACACTTATTGGGGTTGAACTGAGCTACAGTATCATGATTGTATATTAACAAAATTTAACACCATACAACACAACACATTAAGATTTCTGGACAAATATATCTGTGTATCATCAGCATAACTTGTAATTAATCCCTTGCTGTATGATACATTGTAGCCACAGCTATACTGGGGCACATTGACAGAAGCAAACCTGCTGCAGGTGCCCTCAGAACACCATCAAGTGCTATGAGAAAAGAGGTCTCCAGACTGCAGCACACAAACTTAAGTTGCTGATAAAGATTCTCAGTCATCCAGGTCATAGTCATTCTGTAAAAGTTCAAAAAAATCCACTGGACTTGGTTTCCAAGATTTTGGAAACCAAGTCCAGTGGATTTTTTTTAACTTTTACGGAACAAACTTAAAGGAATAGTACACCCAAAACATGATTAGCCTTCATTTTCTACTCACCCCCATGCTGAACAACACTCTGGAGTACTTTTTTGATATCTCAAATGCATCTGGAGATCTGGGAGGCTTCTTGCTGTCTGTGGACATTCAAATAATGGAGGTCTATGGCGCCCGAGGCAGAAAGGTCCATAAAAGTCCACAAAAAACATGTCAATATTCCTCCATACTGCTCGTCCAATGTATTCCAAGTGTCCTGAGTGGGTAGCGTCCATAATTTACTCGAAACAAAGTCATTTAGAATGTTTTTAGAGCATAAACAGTAGTGTATAGGATTTCCTAAAAGCGCGCCCCTGCGAGTTCACGAGCCTACGGAAACCGCGGCAGACCAAACCAGATGAAAGTGCGCATTCAGCACGGCAAAGAACTCATGCTCTTCCTTCATACTGAAGTCCTCAGACATTTTTCTTTCGTTGTTTCTTTCTTTGCACAGGTAAAAAGCACATTTCTTCTTCTACGCTTGCATTATCGGCAGAGCAGACGCTGAATGCGCACTTTCATCTGGTTTGGTCTGCCGTGGTTTCCGTAGACTCGTGAATGCGCTTTTAGGAAATCCTATACACTACTGTTTATGCTCTAAAAACATTCTAAATGACTTTGTTTCGAGTAAATTATGGACGCTACCAACTCAGGACACTTGGAATATATTGGACGAGCAGTATAGAGGAATATTTACACGTTTTTTGTGGACTTTTATGGACCTTTCTGCCTCGGGCACCATAGACCTCCATTATTTCAATGTCAGCAGACAGTAAGAAGCCTCCTAGATCTCCAGATGCATTTGAGATATCAAAAAAGTACTCCAGAGTGTTGTTCAGCATGGGGGTGAGTAGAAAATGAAGGCTAATCATGTTTTGGGTGTACTATTCCTTTAAGTTTTACTCCTCCCGGCCTTGGCGCATTCAAACTTGCCTACTTTTTTCACTTGTGTTTCCCAGCTTGTTGCCAGGTCCAAGTATTTTACTCACCTGTTGTTGTCACCTGGTTGACCAATGTTGACCCTCGTTTTTCTTTCTTTTTTGTGTTAATCTGAGAAATGTGTCCCTAAAGCAATTTCTCAGCTCTGTCATGGAGCTACTAAGGCCTGGCAACACCTGAGCTCCATCTCACATGACTTTAACCTAATATTCCTACTGATGCATCATCATTTAAATTCAATTCTAGAATTCAACCAGATCATCCAGTCAGATTGGTTCAAAGTTTTCTATCTAAAGAAAACCACCCGATTACATTGACTTATTTTAACAGGAAGAAACCTCCAGCAGAACCAGATTCAGTGGGATTGTCCTTCTGCCGAGGCAGACTAGGGCTCAAGGAGACAGAAGACCCCATCAAGGAAACACACAGCCAGGCAGACGAGCTCTGAGCCAGCTAGAATAGAATTTTGTGGTTTTGATCATTTGCTCTGTTTGGACTCTGTGAAACTCCTAAGTTGAAAACGTGTAAAATGTTTCCTTTGGATCTGATATTTATGACTAAATCAAATGACATCATTCAGTCTGAACCGATTGTGTATAAGTCTTTAATTTTCTCCAAACCATTGTTTAAACACCACATCAACTCTCAAAAGGATAAACTCTTGATTTAAACTGTAGAACTGGTTCTTTAATTAATTATTCAACCGTCCACCATACCCTAAGCATGGTTTTAACAAGCTGATGGGAGGATTAATAGAGACAAATTCAGGGAAATTATTTTATTTACAAAAAAAATATTCCTCTTTCCAGCTCTGCTGTTTTATGTTAGTCTTTTTGATCAAATCCCACAAATATAATTGAAATTTCTGTTCTGATTGGGATCTAATGTGAAAAAGTACCCGTATTTTTCAAAAAGAACGTTTGGTTCTCTGCGTTTTAGCTGCTGCTTTGGGATCCATTTGAGTGAACATTTTCAGCTTACTTGCAGGCCTTTTTTTTTTTTACTTCTCACGCCAATCACTTCTGACTCGTTGCACATCTGTCTGTCGACCTATTAGCAACACATTACCTCTGTGGACTGCGGCGCACATCAGTACCAGACCTCGACGACTGAGGCTTGCCAAGACTTTGGTGCCCAGCATGATGCTGCTTCCTGCAGGAAGAGGGAGAGCTGAGCGAAAGCAAAACAGGACATCTTCAGATCTGTCAGGGGAGCAGCCTTTCTCCTCCTCTTTTTGCCCTCGGGGGGGAAAAAGCACCAAAGGAAGCCCTCTCTCTCTCCTTTTATCCCCCCTGCTCTGCCCTGGCCCTGCTCTGTTCTCTCTGGGGCATGTTCTCCTCTCTTAATCCTCCTCTTTCTTCCATCACTCTGAATCAAACAGTGATGGATCTCACCTTGTAAGACTAGAAGCCCTGAAAGCTGAACACTTTCACTCTGGTTGGGGGTGATTCTTTAATATAGTTGCTATATTAGGAAACAGATGCAGGATAAATATTTTTAAATACCCAATATTATTTCAATAAACTATCTAGTGGATTTTTTGCAGCTGGAACCTTAAACTCGCTCTTCTGCAGCTCTTATTCTACCGTCAGTTTTCTCGCATTTCTTTTCCATCATGAGGTGATTTTGTGTCCGTGTGCGTGTGCCTCCCATTGAATGGATTTCCTGTTTGTTATTGTGGTCAAAGCAGAAGCAGGAGAGCTGGAATTAGAGAGGTTCTTGCGGTTCGTTGTCTGTAAGCAGATCCGGCAGAGGGTGACACCGCTGGCTAAGACACAGTTTTTGGTGGCAGATGTGGTTCCCAGATATCATCACCGAAGGCTGTTTATTGCATCTGTGTGAGGTTAGCGACAGTGGCTTCAAACGTCCGTCTGTAAGGAACCGACTGAACTAACGACCATACACGACATGTGGGTAGTGGGTTTTCAAAATGGTTGCTTTTCTCGCCAGATTTTGTAATGACACAAAAATGTCAGATTTTAAAGGATATAGATTTAATGCCTCAATTATTCCAAACCTGCATCTTATAATATGTGGTAAGATAACTGTCAATACAGCGATATGGAGTCTGAACTAGTAAATGTATGTAAAATAACATGAATAAATGAAGGATTGTTATTGTTCTTTGTTGTCAGCTCCTACATTCATGTGACATCAAATATATATATATATATATGGCAGGCAGGCAGGCAGGCAGGCAGGCAGGCAGGCAGGCGCTTGATTTCATTGACTCATTGACTCTTCAGCAATCCCTCACACTAAGCATGCTTGTAGCGACAGTGGAGAGGAAAAACTCCCTTTTAACAGGAAGAAACCTCCAGCAGAACCAGGCTCAGTGTGATCGGCCTGCCGAGGCCGACTGGGGATCAAGGAGACAGAAGCAGACATAGAAAAAGAAGCATAGATACAAACGGTGGTCCCTTCCAGGATACACAAAGCCAGGCAGACGAGCTCCGAGCCAGCTCCCATGTCAGAGGACGAAGAGAGCACATCCAGTTAGTCACAGTCAGAGAAACAGGACTACACTGAAAAACAGGCCGATCTCCAACATCTATCCTAGCTGATATTTCTCTCCAGGATGGAGTCATGGTGGACTTTATATCCAATATCTTCACTGGTTGAGGTTTTTCTGGCCATTCTATGCATTTATACATTAAACGGCCTTCTCACGCAACGGTGCTGCTGTCACAACCGAGCACAACAGCCATTTAGCAGAGCGACATTGTTTGGACCCTCAGCTGTATCTTTTTTTATGTCGTTTTTTTTTTAATCAGTAATGAGAAGATGAAGCGATAAAGACACACAAGAGCGACACAAAACCGTGATGAGAGTGACGAGGAAAACAGGTAGTAAAGCCTCAAAGAACAGCTGGTGCTCACAGAACTCCCCGACCCCCGTTTCTCACTGTCCATGTGGCGGCGAGATAACATCTCACACCTTTATTCGCTGCAACCCACATAGGCGCTGCTTTATAGAGCATGGGTAGGCTGTCGCTTTGAGCAAAGCTTGAATAACCTTGCCTGGTTGCCATGGCAAGGGCAGGGTTCAAAGAGAGGTTGCAAGGCATAAAAAGAGAAACTGAAAGAGCAGAAGTACTTCAACTGTACCAACGGTTAGCTAGAGAAATAAGGCCTAAAAGAAAAATCAATCGTACAAATGATGCGTCTCTGTTTAGAGAAATAGTTTGAGAGAGAAAAGCTTGCTGAAAGAAATCTGAATATTTGACAAGTTATGACAAGCTACATGACACATATAGACCCATTATTGCAGAGTTGTCATTAGTCACAGTGACAGGTACCGGATCTTCCCATCCAGCCTGGTTGATGTACGGACCACCAGAGACGAGCAGCCCATTTTTTAACAGTAGGTCTCTGGCTGTTCTGCACCATTAATGCTACGCCATCCTACTCAGCTGAACTGTAAAGGTCGGGTTGTTTACCTCCGATTTCTGCAAATCTTTCATCTGCAGATTCCCATCTCTGAGCCGACGAAGAATGGAAGTCGACTCCTGAGTTTGATCTGGAGTGAAACAAAGAGTCTGTGAGAGCTCTGAACATCTTCGACCTGCTGGCTTATCAGGCTCTGACTTTCATCCGTCTTCGGGGTGTCAGCTGGCAGCCATGTTTGTTTGCCTAAGGAGGTAGGCTACCTGTGTAATTACCTCTAACGAAGTGACTTGTTTTGATGCGTCATGAAATCTAATCTCCAGCTGGGATGAAGCTGAAGGGGTTTGGGATTACCTTGTGGTAGGGATGCAGGCGTTTGGCAGTGCCAAGCTGTTCCTGGGCTTAGATTTGTTTGGCCTTAGTGTTTTTAGGAAGTTTATTCTCAGTGAGGGGAAATTATTCTGACTGTTTGGTAAAGCTTACTTTCTCTGCCACCGCCTGACCCACCTTATTTCAACTCTTTTTCTTATCCCTTACTTTGTCCGCCATATGCATGTTCGGATCCGCTGGCTTGAACACGCACACTTCAGCTCCTGGTAATCATTTCAGCTCTGGCAGACGTTCAGAAAAACCTCAAAGAGAAGCTTGTTGGCAGGAGGCTGCAGCGCTTCACCTCTGAGCGAAGGTTACAGTGGCTCCCCTCTCTCCTCTACTTTTACCTTTGCTAATCACCTCCTATTCTCTACTTCCCTGCTTTTACTTCTCATTTGCAATATTTTCTGATTTTCTGATTCAAGCTCCTTATCAGATTTACTCCGTAGTTTTTGCATGATAATTTGCCTTTTGATGGATAATGAGCATGTCACTAGAACCTATTCAGCAAGGCCATAAAGCTTTATATATGCTTCCTGAGGGTGATAAGAAATGTAAACATACCAGGCAGGAGTGACTAAAAAAATGTAGAGGAGCTAATAAAAGCAACAGGCGGAGAAGTGCATGCATTCGGATATGATTTGTATGCTTGAAGGAGGGGATGCACCGTACAAAGTGAGGAAGTGTCCCTCTAGCAGCTGAGACATACTCCATATTGATGATAAAGCCAGCATGCATGTGCAAAGTTGCAGACAGGACAGGGTTGGAAGTGGAACTGGGATCTGGTCAGTGTTTATTTATTGTATCTGGGAGAACATGAGGGGACAGTGTGCGTGAGAGCTAAGGGTTCATCCTTCTTCTTCTTCTTCCTCTTCTCCTCCCATCATCTCCCCCTTTTCTCATCTCGTTCCAAGGCCTCATAAAGGTTCCAGTGAGCTGCAGCAAACGTGTTGTTGATGTTTATGATTGTGCAGGCGCCCGAGATGCAAATGATCCAGAGACTAGGCTGCTGGATTCGACCCAGAGAGCTGTCCTGGTCTCCACAGCTGTCAGGCAAACTTACAAGAAATAACACACAATAAGACTTTATTCCTCCACAACTTCAATCATCGCTTCACTTCATAATCATCCTTTTACATACTCACTTCGTACAGACTGATCCTGTTTATTTAGCTGATTTTTATTCTTGTGAAATTAATAAAATTATTTGTTTTATATGTGAATTTTTTTTAAATATGGCAAGAATTTAACACTTTACAGTGGAAATGCATTTGCAGCTTGAATAAATGATTATATAAATACACTTTAAATGCAATAATAACCATGCAAACTTATTTTGTAAATGTTTAGGCCTACATATTTCTAAGGAGATCTTAAGCCACATAAATAGATATTAATTTGAACATAAAACCTGGTAGCAGTTTTTGATCATTTAATTAATTTAAATTGAATTTTAATTTTAAAAAAAAACAGCATATATGTATATATATTTCTTTTTTGCCTGATTCTAGCAGTAAATGTTGTTTTGTGGGCGAATGGAGCCTGTGCCTGTGTCTCAGTGGGTGTTCATCGGTCCCGACCTGACCCAGCGGATCCGTCTGCCGCATTCCACCCGCACGCGCAGCCATAAACATCCTTCTCGTGGATCCATGGGGGCAGGAAGTTCGTGGCAACAGGAATTCCACTCTTTGAAACGCATTTATTCCACGGTTGATTGTCCCTCAGCTCGATTTCGCCTTTTTTAGGCCTCCGCCACATAAAATGCGGACTGGAACATGTTTGCTCATTTTGTGAAGCTTCAAATATAAAATAAATCAATTGCATTTAAAGTGGGAGAAATGCCGCCATGTTTGCAGACGTGAGCATTCCTTTGAAATTCAGACCAGTTTAAATGATAACAATAAAAAAAAAATCTGACAGTATGAGACCTGAAAGAAAAGATCCAAACAAGAAAAACAAAACACTGCACTCAAAATGGGCTTTAAAAAAATGTTTTTCACATAAAATCGTTTTTAGTTAGGCTATTTTTATTGCAGACAAAAACTAAACGTTTCTGCTGCATTGAGTCAGAATAGCTTTTATTATCTCTTTTTTAAATAATTTTCTTTGTTACATATTTATTATTTTATTCATATTATTATAAAGGCGTTTATTTGGGAGCACCGAAACAAAACCTATAGAGTAAAGGATTTATTTATTTATTTAAGATGAAAACAGACTGATATTGGCTTAACTGTGGTTTATTGCAGGACAAATAAAATCACTTCCCCATCTTTATTTAACAAGGATAATAAAAAACTAAAATGAATGCATCTTTCTAAAAATACATTTCATTTCATTGTTGGTTGTTTTTTTATTAACTGATTTTTTATTTTTTTAATTTTAGTATAGTATGGGAAAAAAGTCAGAATTCTGACTTTAATCTCAGAATTCTGACTTTTTTCCCATGTTAAACTGAAATAAAATTTTAAAATCAGTTAACTTTTTTTTTTTTTTTTCAGTGGCCCTAATCCTCTTCCGTACATGTTAGTTGAAAAACGGGAACAGTTTTTATTCTATTTGTTTTATTTTAATGCATTTGTCTGATTTGCCAAAGAAAACACTTTTACTTTTAAAGAGGGGCATTCCTGAGCGCCTCTGAGGCCTGCAGTCAGTTCAAGTTTCAGGGTCCGGGTTTTGTTTACGGATTGTCGATCTGTTTACGTCTTTGTTGTGACGTGGGGCGCGTGCATGCTGCAGCGCAAACACTGGAAGGTTCCAGTTTCAGATCAGATGAGCAGGCCTTCTGAAATACCGCGAGAAAAAAAACAAAAAAACAGCTTATAGAGAGAAGATCAAACAGTTACACTGAGTGTCGTAAAGATGTCGTAAACATCAAATAAAGGTTTGAAACATGTGATGAAGGTCAGCCTGTCAGATCGCCATCTGATGCACAAAGACTAGCCTACCTGAAAAATAAACTGCTATTCAGTTTTCATTATAATGTGAACAAATTTTATTTAACTGCTCATAAATAGTTACAATTTATTTCATAATCCTCAATTATAGTTAATGAATCAGTATTTATTCATCTCTGTCACTCGTTAGATTTTATTAACAGCATTTATTTATTCAGTCATAATCAGATCATTTGTTTGTTATTATGTTTATTTATTTTTTCGTTTATATTCACTTAGTGATATTTACGTCACTTTTATTCGTATTTTTTTTATTTCTTCTTTCTTTCTTTTCTATTTCATCATTTGCTTGTGCATTTATTATTTTATTTATTCATTTAACTTTGGGTGTTTGGTGTCCCCCTTATTAAGGCTTTGTTTTGTGATTCTTTTCTTTCTTGTCAGCCA